>PVNU02003864.1:0-145699 GCA_003013855.2 Liriodendron chinense | reverse complement strand
TCTTCTTCTTCCGAAAGGAAAGGGAGAACGACGTCGTGTGGGAGCGCGAAAAAATCGGCGAGGGTCCACAATATCAAATAAACCTCACAACCGACCGTGGGAAGGTTTCAACATTGCTAGTTCAATCCCACACCTTTTGTCGTGTGGTCCACTTGAGCTTTGAATGTGCCTCATTTTTTTGTCTTTTTCTTTAGAATAATCTGGAAAAAAAAATGATGGGCGGTGCGGATCTTGGATCGGTGAGGCCCAAAGAAATTTCACACGGTAAAAGTTGGGTTGCGTAACAGTCCATCCATATTTGAGAGCAAAGTAATTTTGCTTTTCACCTGTCATTGGACCACGTCCTGACAATGTTAGAGTGCGTTGTAAGGATGATGTGAACCAACGAGAGAGGAAGCAGCAGGTCAAGTCCTCTCTTGAGCGAAGGATCCGGATTCAATAAGAATGGGTGGCACTGAATTTTTCGGTGCCTTCAACACATGGATCCGCATTCTAACCGACCCCATGCGCAGCTGCTATCTGCCAAGAAACAACCCCGTACCATCGTCACGTGGCCTACACGTCTATATTCATCAATTGGTGGTTGCAAAGGCTATGGGCGTACGACGGACCACTAAATTGCGGGAAAACACAAATATTGAATATAAACTTTTGTTGCGCTCAAGATATTTTCAACAGTAGATGATCTTTTCCCAACGTTTTTTTTAATTTATTTATTTATTATGTGGTTTGGTTTTAGGCTCATACTTTAAATTGAGCTGGCACTGATGGATAGAAGACAAAGATGGCATCAACAATGTCAGTAGTCATGCTTTCATTTGAGATAAAAATTAATAGACGACAAAGAGATGTCATCAATGATGCAAATGGACCTCACAGAAATTCGGTTCTCTTGACCGTCCATCCTCTCACTTGTCAGATTTGTCACGAGACATGCACCACAGTTCACAGCTTTAATATCACGTGGCATATCACGCAAGGAGAACAATTTTGCTACACCCACGAGTTAGGTACGCTAGGTACGCCGGGTGTAATAATGACCCACCATGATGTATGTGTTGTGTCCATGCCATCCATCCATTTGGTGAGATCATTTTAGGGCATGACACAAAAAATGAGGAAGATCCAAAGCTCAGGTGGACCCAGCATAGAAAATAGTGGGAATCGAATGCGAACCACTAGAAACTTATTGAGGGCCATTTGAGCTTCGGATCTGCCTCATTTTTGTTTCATGCCCTAAAATGATCTCACCAAATGAATGGACAACATGGATACAACACATACATTATGGTGGGTCATTGCTAACCTGGTGTTGAGTAGTGAGTTGCTTGATGATGGGAGTACCATGTTATGTTAGCCACCTCACCTAAGCTTGTCATTCCCTCATGAATTATTATGTGTCCTGATTGAGACACGCTTTCTGAAAGGTTACTTCCAACCTTTCCTTAGATCGGTTCCTAGCAATATCAAGACATCATTCGTGGGCCGTAGTCTTATCAATAATCTTGATTGTCGCTATGTAAATGTCGAATTATGCAGAAAACAACCAACCTTTTATTGATCTATGAAACATTTATTTACAGGTTGTTTGAGCACTCATGGTGCTGTCGAAAGTCGGGCATGAAGCCTATGCATACATGTTGATTACGATTAATAGTTTTTCAAGTGTGCTCGGCGCTCCATGCACGGGTGGTAGAGAGCTTGTCCCTCCATGTCTTCTAGCTAATAGGTGCCTGACAGAGTTACTCCTATGATTTTGTACTATTTTTTCCAACTCAGACCTAATGCACTCGAGCCTTGTTCTTTTGTTCTGTCAACGACTTCTCGTAGCACCGAATCTTCAACCCTCGAACTCCTTTTTCTTGAACTTGGAATTGTAGTACCGTGCCACTCTTTGTTGGTAAGAGGCAACTTTGAGCTGGGACATTTCTCTGGCAGACGTGATTTTCAGATACGTGGATCACACCTGTAACTACCACACCTGTCACTATTGAAACATGTTCGGTATATTTAGGCTCGTCTTTGGAATATCGCACGCCTTTATGGCAGTTGTGGTTCATGTCGGGCTGGTGATCTCGAAATCCGAGACTGAGCTCTAGGCTAGACAGCCATGTTAGTAGATCAACCTAGCTCAGGTTAATTTGAATATGTATCCAAAATATCCTTAGTAAAGGTTAAATTATGGTCAGCTTTGTCCTCATGTCTTTCCCTAATGGTGGTCGGATCCTCGATAGCAGAAGTCGATACCTTCCTCGGCCGAAATGTGCCCAGGACTTGTATTTGGGCCAGTGGGCTAGTGGGCTTTTCTCATAGATCCGGGTCAGCTCGGATTTACCCACAGTCCCATAAAGTTTTCAATGGTAGGTGTTTAATCCCCACCATCTGATCCACATGAGTCTTGGATAGGTGTATATCCCAGAATGATTAGATACAATGGATGGATGGTGTGAATCAAATCCACACTTACGGCGGCCATCGGAGCCCAAGCCTGCTGCGAGCTCGGGACAGGCGAAGTTAGTAGCCAATCGGCGCCGGCTATGCCGCTCCGAAGTGGTACGTGGCCATCGGCCACAAGCTGCATGTCATGCGCAAGCCCCAGCTGACGGGCGCGGATTTCCTGCGAAAGCCTTGCGCAGGAATTTCCTGCGCTGGGAATCAAGGTGGGGCCCACAGTGATATTTTTTGATGAATCCACCCCGTCCATCCGTTTTGGGAACTCATTTTAGAACATAAAAACAAAAACGAACCGGATCCAAGACTCAAGTGGGCCTCACTAAAGGAAAAGGTGGGTAGGTAAATTACTACCGTTGAAACCTCCCTGGGGTCCACAGTGATGTTTATATGACATCCATACCGTTCATAACGTCACTACTACTGGGATGAACTGGAAAAACAAATAATATCCTGATTCGAAACTCATGTGGCTCCATAAATATTTCAACTGTGAACGTTCAAATCTCACGTTTTCGGCCCACTTGAGTCTTGGATCCGGTTTATTTTTGTTTTAATATCCTAAAATAAGCTCCCAAAACGGATGGACGGTGTGGATTTATCAAAAAACATCACTGTGGGCCCACCTTGGTTCCCAGCGCAGGAAATTCCTGCGCAAGGCTTTCGCAGGAAATCCGCGCCCCCAGCTGACAACAAGGTGGCCACGCGTCGGTAGCGGATTAGGTGAGACGTCGGATCCAGCTAAGTGGGTGGGACCCCTGACTGTGGGGCCACTGTGATGTATGTGAGTACATCCACGCCGTCCATCCGTATTGAAAGTTCATTTTAGGGTATGATCCAGAAAATTAAGCAGTTCCAAATCTCAGATGAGACATAGTATAGGAAAAAGTGGTGATTGACCATTAAAAATTTCTTATGGGCCACAAAAGCTTTGGATCAAGATGATATTTATGTGATCTCTTCATCGAGGTGTTTCTGACCTTATCAACAGGTTGGATGGCAAATAAACATTCCGGTGGAATCTATGAATTTTTAATGGTAGAGATTCAATCGATACTATTTCTGTGGTGTGGTCCACCCAAGATTTATCTCAGCTTAAGTTTTTGTATCATTCCCTAAAATGAGCTTCAAAAAATGGTTGGACGGTGTGGATTTAAGACACATACATCACTGTGATCTCCACAGTCAGAGGTCCCACCCACCTCGGTGGATCGGACGCGGATTGCCTGTGAAAGCCTTCCGCAAGCATCTCCTGGCCACTGTGATGTTTGTGAGAAATCTACGCCGTTCAACCATTTTGTGAGATCATTTTAACCGTTGCAATAAAAAATGAACAGGATCCAAGACACAAGTGGGCCGCACTAAAGCAAAAGGTGGGTAGGAAAATTCCTACCGTTGAAACCTCTATGGGGTCCACAGTGATGTTTATATGCCATTCATACCGTTCACAATGTCATTACTACTGAGATGAACTGAAAACACAAATATTATCCTGATTCGAAACTTCTGTGGCCCCACGAATATTTCAACTTTGGAAATTCAATCGTCATGTTTTCGGCCCACTTGAGTCTTGGATCCCGTTCGTTTTTTGTTTCAACCCCTAAAATGATCTCACAAAAACGTTTGTACGGAGTAGATTTCTCACAAAGCCCCACCTAGATTCCGAGCGCAGGAGATGCCTGCGAAAGGCAATCCGCCTCCCGGTGGATCCGGGGTCTCACCTAATCCGCTCCCCATGCGTCGCATTTCTTGCGACTCCCGCATTGACTGTTATGATAAGGTAAAAGCAGGTACAACTAGTGTACCCTACAGCAGACCTTTTTCTGTACACGTGGCACAGAAACATTTCATCAGGACTCTCCATTTAGTGGGGTAAATAGTGGATACCACGTCCAAATATCTATATGTTTCTTACATCTCTTCCTTTGCACTTTCTGGCGTAGGATTTCAACCGTTGAACCATCACGGTTGATTTAAGGACCCTTAATCTGGTGGATAAGATAATCCAATATTCGTAGGTTTATACCCCTTATAACATCCTTAGGAGGTAAAACTAGATGGACGGTTCTCAATGACGTCTTCTGCAAACGTGTACCATGGAGAGATTTGGTGCCAAGGGATGTACCGTATTTTGGCCTTTTCACACGCTGCATAGAGGGACTTTTTCTTCTATCACGGTAGGAAACGAAGATCAAAAGAAGGGGAGATGGAAAAGGAAAAGCACCACAAAATCAGTTCTTGTTCATTCCCTTCAGCTCCCTGACATGGCATCTAACATATCTACAAAGGTACATTCTCTCTCTCTCACACATTTTTATGACCTTCACTATACTTAAAATGTAGAGTGAATGGTATCCAGATAGGCCAGTTCAAGCAAGTAGGCTATATTTTAGGTGCTCAGGACTGTTGAATTCATGGGGCCCTTGTAGATGGATGGGGGACGCCGGCATGGCCATCAATGGCCTCATTCCAATGAATGAAATTCTGTCATTCTTCTGGTTACGGTAATTGCATGTAAATGGGGGAAGCCAGTTGCCTACGTGGTTAGGTTAGTTGGAGCTCGGCTTGAAAATCATTTGAGCTTGGAAAAATAACTTGGCTTGGTTCGAACCCAACCTTTAAATGATATTAGCGCGAGAGTTAATCGAACTTGCTTGGCTCGTGTACAACTCTATTATATAGTGTGCTACAAACCATTTGACACTACCAAGTTCTATGGGCCCCGCCATGATGTATGTATTATATTATGCCGTCCATCTATTTGGCGAGATCATTTTAGGTTATGAGCTAAAAAATGAGACAGATCCAAAGCTCAAGTGGAGTGGGGACAATGATTCCCACCATTGAAACCTTCCTAGGGCCCACCATGATGTTTATTTGTCATCTAACTTGTTATGATGTTCCACGACCTGGATGAAGGGAAAAAAAAAATGTCAGGTTGATCTAGATCAATCAGCTGTGGTCCCCAAGAAGATTTCAATGGTAGACGTCCAATCTCTGTGGTCCACTTGAGGTTCGAATCTATCTTATTTTTGAGCTCATGCCCTAAAATGACTGCATAAAAGGGATGGATAGTGTGGATATATCACAAATCCTTGGGAATTGAACTTGGAGACGTCGACATACCATTACAATCCGTTTTTGAAAATGGGTAATAGGGAAGCGGATTCTGTGGTCTGCCACAGACCACCGATTACCATGGTGTGTTGAGTGACCAAGTTTCTGTGGGCCCGACCATGATGGATTTGTTATATCTCTATCCATCCATTTTTCAAAAAAAATTTAGGGCATTAACCTAAAATGAGGCAGATCCAAAGCTCAAGTAGACCACAACAAAAAAGACAGCGGGACAATGATTCCCACCCTTGAAACCTTCTTAGAGCCCACCACGATGTTTATTTTCGGTCAAACTTGTTAGATTCCCACACTTAAACCTTCTTAGACCTGGATGATTGATCCAAAACTTCTGCGACCCCAATAAGTTTTCAATCCCCACTATCCTCACTGCTTTTTGTGGTGTGGTCCACTTGAGCTTTGGATTTGTCTCATCTTTTGGGCTCAAGTCCTAAAACGATCTCACCAAATGGACAGACGGCTTGGATATAACACATACATACATCACGGTGGGCCCAAATAACCAGGTGATGTCAACACGCGCGGTCGGTGGTGTGTGTCACATCATGCAATCTGCTTCCGGTAAATCTTTGTACATAAGGAATAAGGAAATACATAATATTAATGGGGCCTACCGTGATCTATGCATCTGATCCATACCGTCCATCCATTTTATCAGCTCATTATAAGGTATGAATCCAAAACTGAGACAAATTGGACTACAATACACACTACAGGGAAATTGGGGAATTGAACACCTACCCTTAAGAAGGGAATTGAACGCCTACCATTGAAAACTTCTTTTCGACCAAAAAAGTTTTTGATCAAGCTGATATTGTGTTTATAAAATCATCCCCTGTCCTTATGAACAGGTTGGATAACAGATACCCATCACTATGGGCCCTACACAAATTGCTGCTTTTAACGGTGGACGACATCATCCCTTTGTTTCTTATGGTGTGGTCCATTTGGAACTTACAATCTGCCTCATTTTTGTCTCATGCATTAAAATGAGTGGGTAAAATGGATGCACGGTATAGATCAAACATATACATCATGGTGGGACCCATAAATTTTGCAATACAATTCTTGAGGCATATTTCCCTCGTGAATTTCATCTCTCCCCAATCACATATTAAAAGTGATCATTATCCATTTTACTGTTACCGGTTAAACAAACATTTTTTTATTTTATTTTATTTTTATTTTTGTGAAAATCTTCTACTAGCTATCTGTTATCAACGGTTGTGCCGTGCAACACCCAGGTCCATGTTGGAAGCAGTGACTCAAAATCTACGTTGGATAGGGCCTTTCGAGCATGGCTAGATTTGTACAATGAACTTTCTGGACGATTTTGAGGAGGTTCAGTCGCCCAACCTGGCGACCAACCGTGTCGGTGTTCTTACACAGTTTTACATAAGAGGTTTCTAATTCAGGTTTGTTGCCTATTTAAGTGGGTGTAACCGGGATTAGGAGGCATCCTAAGGTGTCCAAGGTTTCCTAAGTGTGTTAGGAAGATTGGAGAGTGTTTTGAGAGAGAGAGAGAGAGAGAGAGAGAGCGCTTGAGTTTTCTCTATTTTTCTTGCTTGTGGGCTGTCAATCTTTGTAATTTTCTAGAATCATAGTGGATCGCTTTGTGTCGTGGTTTTTTACCTGTTCAAATGTTTTTCACATAAAATCATATTGTTTTTGTGTGGTTGAATGCTTGTGTGGTGTGATTGCATTATGTTTTTCATTTGATAGTATATTCTACTGTGTGTTGTTTGGCTTTCGCTTCTGCTGTCGGCATCATTATTCCCAATAGTCCATGGCTCAAGTGGCAGATTGAGTGAAGATATCCTCGTTTCAACATTGAGGTCATGGTATCGATTCACATAGTGAGGGTGTCTAACATTGTGACGTGACTAACAGGGGTGCCCATAAAAAAAATCACTCCTCCTTGACATGCAACCTATAGACAGTTCGTTAATATGAAAGGGCCATATATTGCATGTTTATGATTTCTAGTATGAAATAATTTTAAGGTCATCCGTAATCCATTGTGGGGCCCATCAGGTCAATGATCCTAATGCATAACCATAAGTTAAATTCTTTTGCTCGACGCAATTTCAGGGCAATGAAACAAGGAAAGCCAATGGTGAGAAGGAGACGGGGGTCCAAACTATTGGGATAGTCTTCAAACTATGCTGGAATTTGGGTGCTCCAACCGGTCGGACGCCGTGACCCAGATGCATGAGAAGAACCCCCCCCCCCCCATGGACAGTTTTCTTGATGCCCAGATCGGTCGGCAGACCTGTCTGTAGGGGGCTCCGGCTGACCGGCCGGTGGTGAGGCAGCAACAAGTGTTTTTTCCCCTAGGCAGCAACAAGTGTTTTTTTCCCTAGACTGTCTGTGCACTGGCTGGTTGTGCACGCAGATTTCTTGCGCAGTCCGCAGTACTGTGTAAGGTGTTTCTAATTTCGAATTTTTGCTTATTTAAACAGTTGTAATCCGACCTAGATTAGTATCCTAAGGTGTCCAAGGTTTCCTATTCGTACTAGGAAGAGGGGAGAGGTGTGTGTGAGAGAGAACTTGGAGTTTTCTCTGTTTTTCTTTGCTAGCGGGCTGTCAATCTCTGTAATCTTCTTATATTCATAGTGGATTGCTTTGTGCCGTAATTTTTTACCCGTTAAGGGGTTTTTCCACGTAAATTCGGAGTCTCTTGTGGTGAGTGCTTGTGTGTGATTGATTGCATCTTGTTTATTTGTTTGATATTGCATTGCTTTACGCGTTCGGCGTTCCGCTTCCGCTGCCGGCTTTCCCAACAAGTGGTATCAGAGATAAAGTTGGGATGGAGTAGATTCGAATCTGAGACGAGAAGATGGGATCGAGCGCAAGGTTCGATATCGAGAAGTTCTCCGAGAAAAGTAACTTTGAGCTATGGAAGGTGAAGATTGAATCCTTCCTGGTTCAGCAAGAGCTTGATGGAGCTCTTGGAAAGCTACCCGAGGCTATAAAAGACGATGAGTGGACGAGGCTCGACAAGAAGGCAAGAACCTTAATCCTGTTAAACCTTTCGGATGATGTTTTTTATCATGTCATGAAGGAGAAGACTGCGGCTGAAACGATGGCGAAGCTAGAGAAGGTTTATGCCAAGAAATCTCTAGAGAATCGCATGTACGTGTTGATGCAGTTGTTCACCTTGAGGATGACTGAGGGAACTGAGGTGGAGGACCACTTGAGCACGTTCAATAGGCTGGTTTGCAAGTTGGTGGAGATCGATGAACCGATGAAGGATAAGTATCAAGCATGCATCCTGTTGAATTCTCTTCCAGATTCATATGAGTCGTTCAGGGACTCTGTGTGCGCAGGGAGGGAAACCATAAGCGTCGAGACTGTTATCTTACCCCTCCAGTCGAAGGCGATGAGAAAGAAAAGCGGTAACATGGCTTCCCGTTATTCCTCAGAGGCACTAATTATGAGGGGAAGAAGTTCTGAGCATGGAGGATATTCGAAATCGGGATCTAGGGCCAAGGGCAAAGGTAAAGCTAAGGTGAAGTGCTGAAATTGTGGCCAGGAGGGCCACATGAGAGGGGATTGTTAGAATCCCAGGTTGAGGCAAGAAAAGTATGAAAATTCTTCTGGAGATCGAGCCAATACCATAGAGGAAGGTGGCGATTTTAGTGAAGTTCTGACTGTATCTGGCAAGGGATCTCACGGTAGTGAGTGGATCCTTGATTCGGGGGCTTCATGTCACGTTTGTCCTGACCGGAGTTCATTCATGACATACAAGGAGTATGGTGGAGAATCGATGTTTGTGGGCGATGGAGTCGCTCATAAGGTTGTGGATATTGGTACTGTGCGCATCAAGATGTTCGATGGGGTCGAACGAGTTCTGGAAGATGTGAAGCACGTTCCTAAGATGAAGATGAATGTGATTTCTCTGGGTGCACTCGAGGCGAAAGGGTGTGTGTTTATCGGCCGCGATCGTTGTTGTGAAGTGATGAAGGGGGCACTCGTATGTATGAAGGCACGGAGGTGTGGCCATCTTTACATATTGATCGGGAGCACAATTCACAGTGGAGCTGTGTGAGAGGCAGCGAGATCCACGGTTGCTCGTATGTGGCAAGTGCCCAAGGGCCACATGAGAAAAGCGGAAAAAGTGCGTGAATTTGCAAGGATAGGGTCGATGGTGGCACGAGAAGCGGTGGAGCTATGATTGAAGATGAGATGACGTTGCAAGGATGTGTTGATTCGATGTTTGAAGCCTCGGTGGAGATTTTTGAGATAGTCTTCAAACTATGCTGGAATTTGAGTGCTTCGACCGGCCGGACACCGTGACCCAGATGCATGAGAAGACACCCCCCCCCCCCCCCCCCCCCCCCCCCCGACAATTTTCTTGATGCCCAGACCGGTCGGCCGACCTATCTGTAGGGGGCTCTGGCCGGTCGGTCGACTGGCCAGTGGTGAGGCAGCAACAAGTGTTTTTTCCCCTGGACTGTCTGTGCACTGGCCGGTCGGTCGGCCGACTGGTCGGTTGTGCACGCGGATTTCTTGCGCAGTCTGCAGTACTGTGCAAGGTGTTTCTAATTTCGAATTTTTGCTTATTTAAGGAGTTGTAATCCGACTTAGATTAGTATCTTAAGGTGTCCAAGGTTTCATATTCGTAATAGGAAGGGGGGAGAGGTGTGTGTGAGAGAGAACTTTTAGTTTTCTCTGTTTTTCTTTGCTAGTGGGCTGTCAATCTCTGTAATCTTCTGATATTCATAGTGGATCACTTTGTGCCGTGGTTTTTTACTCGTTGAGGAGTTTTTCCACGTAAATTCAGAGTCTCTTGTGGTGAGTGCTTGTGTGTGATTGATTGCATCTTGTTTATTTGTTTGATATTGCATTGCTTCATGCATTCGGCGTTCCGCTTCCGCTGCCGGCTTTCCCAACACAGATGGTGGATCACCACTCATCGGCGGTCCAGGGCCAAACGGAGAGGCAGAGGGACGTGGAGGTGATTCATCAGCCCCATCCATTTGATGGAAATTCGGGCCCAAGTGGGGTGTTGGCCGGAGCCACAACTGCCCTAGTGAAATCGATTCAATCAGCCAAAGATGCCATCTCTGGCAATGCAAGTGAGAGTAAGAAGAAATGATGCTGATGTAGTGCAATGCAGTGTGGTGATTTGAGTTCTGATGGAATAAGTGGATTTCCTTTCTGAGCATTTTGATGGTAATCCAAGTATTATGTTAATTGTCTTTATTTATTTATTTTGTTCCTTTTTAACGGTTTGATTTGTGTGCCCGACCTAATCCTCTTGAGCCTTGGTCCGATCCTGGCTCGAATTAGGTTGACAAAAGGCCCTGACCCTGGCCCTGTGAGGCCTAACCGAGCCAGGGCTGCTGTGTAAGAAGAAAAGATATAAATGGTTCGGGTCCTTGCTCATGGCTCAGTGGTAGACTCACAAGTTTCAAAGCTAAGTTCATGGGTTCAAGTACCATTGTGGTGTGCGTGGGTTAAACAAAATGTTCCGATTAAAGAATGCTTTTGGGTATGTGCTAATGCTATGGACCCATTATGTGTTTTATACAGGCTGTCCATACATTTTGCCCCCTTATTTAAGGGCACGAGCTAAAAAAATGAAGCAAATCCAAATCCCAGGTGGACCACCGGTGGTGATTGACTGCCTACCATTAAAAACTTCCTAGTCCAGCTGTAATGCTTCTTTTGTCATCCAACCCTTTCATAAAAGTCACACGGACCTGGACGAAGCAAAAACACAAATATCAGCTTATCCGAAACTTCTGAGGCTCCTAACAAGTTTTTAGCTGTGGGCGTTCCATTGCCACTGTTTCCTGTAGTGTGGTCTATCAGACATTTGAATCTGACTAACTTTTTTGGGCTAATGCCCCAAAATAAGCTAGCAAAATGGATGAACGGCTTGGATAAAAACACATACATCATTGAGGGGCCATAGCACATACCACTAGTCACCTAGCACTAGAGGGGTCACTACCGAGTCCCGGAATCCCTGTCCATTAGTTTGAACTGTTGAAACAAGAAGCGGATTCCTTGTGTGACACGTTTGGTTATTTGGAAATTGGAATCACTAACGGGTGCCACCGTCGTCCCACTGAATGATTGGACGTGGCAGACGGCTTGGCTGGGCCATGCATTTCTATCCCTGGTCCTAAGTTGTGGCTCTAAGAGGGTCAGGCCCGGGCAGCCCAGCCTATTCCTACTCTTTTTGTTTCTTTTCTCGGCAAAGGGAGAATTTGACACATGGGTACTGTAGAGAGCAGATGTGACAGCCTTTGTCAGGCTTGCTAATGTAACAGGTCTTTTCCGCAGCAGGCTCAGTGTTGAAACAAAGTTATTTTCACTCAGTTTACCACTGTCCCAAAGGTGGGGCAATGCTAGACACACGGTGAGAAGGTGAACCTAATCCACACATCTAGTGGGTCATTCCCATTTATGGCCCCTGGCTGAAAGTTGCACATAACTAATATGGTTTCTTCCTCTGATACTTGGACATGGGAGGTGAAGAGGTGGATCTCACCCATCCATCTAATGGTTTTGCCCATGTTCGGCCATATGTAGAAAATCACAACTGAACTAACATGAAGAGATATTTTGGCGAGACATGTGATGTGATCTTCAAATTGGGCCAGCGGCGGCAAAGTGAGACTTTATCTTAAAATCTTGACGGTGGGTTAGGCTAATTGAAAATTTGTGTCTCGCCTGCTAGCCCAGCTAGAAGATGCCTAGGGGTTTCAACAGCAGGTGTCGGGTTCGAGTGCTAAGGAGACACACTAACTCCACCAGTGGCTGGGTGCATCGTGTGACTAACCAAGTGGATGCGTTTTCCCAGCTAAACAGGGTGGGTGCCTTGCACGACTAACTTGAAGAAAAAAAAAAAAAAAAAAAAAAAGCCAATTGAAAATTTAAAAAAATTAAATAAAAACAATTTTATGAGTTATGCGTTCTCTATAACTTGGTTGAAAACCAAAATCAATAGGTGACTTGATTGGTGAAAGGGTACCTCTCTTATTTAAAAGGTCCTGATTTTCATCCGTTTGGCTTGTAATTTTAATTAATAACAAAAATGAATTTTTTGCTAATATGCACTTTCGTTTTCATGGGAGTGTCCAAATAACAATACTTTTCAAAATATTATTATTTTACATGTTCATGCAAGGACTCTATTTTCTTTGAACGTTACTACCCCTAAACACCTTTTGTAATAGTACATTCTTTTGTTGTTACTTTCTGGCAAACTCTTCTACCTATCTAAATTATTATTATTTATTTTTTTATTTTTTTATTTTTTATGCTTCTATTTAGTTTTTTCAATTTCTTATACATATGAGGAAAGGAAATGAATTAGGTGCGCCCCAGCCTCACCGAAGACACTCCCATCCTTACTAGGTGGCCCACTTAGATGCGTGGATTCTATATCCATGTCATCCATCCATTTTTTTTCTATATCATTTTAGGGTGTGAGCCTAAAAAAGAAGTAAATCCAAATCTCAGGTGAACCATGCCATAAGAAATAGTGGAGATTGACCATTAACAACTTATAATAGGAGACAAATGTTTGGATAGAGCTGATATTTGTTTTATGCTTCAACTAGGCTCATATGACCTTATAAACAGGTTGGATGTCAAATAAACATTAGGAAAACATTATGGTGGGCTATAACAAGGTTTTAATGGTAGGATATTCAATCACCACCGTGTCTTATAGTATGGTCCACATAACAGTCGGATCTGCTTCATTTTTGGATCATGCCTTAAAATGAACTAGCAAAATGGATGAATGGTGTGAATATACAAACATACATCAAGGTGGGCCCCACAGTCATGGTCTGACCCAATTGGGTGTTGGAGTGGGATTGCATACAAAGTAACTCAGCAAGCTATAACATGTTGAGTAAATTCTGTGGGGCACACTATAATCTATGCGTCTTATCCATACCATTCATCTTTTTTTTTTTCATCTCATTTTAGGTATAATACCAAAATTGTAGCATATACAAAGCTCTAAGTGGACCACACCACAAGAAATAGTGTGGGATAATGACATCCATCGTAGAACCTATAGTGATGTTTATTTGTTATCTAATTAACCTGCTTATAAGGTCACATAGACATTGATGAAGAGAAAAAACAAATATCAGCTTGATCCAAAACTTTTATAGCTCCCAAGAATTTTTTCAACACCTCAATTCCCACGTTCCCTATGGTGTGGTCGACTTGAGTTTTGGATTTGCTTGAACTTTGGGCTCATACCCTGCAATGATATGGAAAAGAAGATGGACAGCGTCGATAAGAGATGCATATATGATGGCGGGTTCCACATAGTAATTTATCCTTCAATTATGGAAGCATGTCCTAGAATGAGCTGAAAAAAATAAATGGACAATGTGGATAAGGCACATATATAAAGGTGGGCACAATAGAGTTTAAGTGTGCTGAGTACCTCAGGAAGCAATTTTCCTCACTAGCACACAATAGTGGATAAGGTGCGGCCCATACCGTGGTGGCAACCTTGATGCATGTATTCTATGATCATTTATGGCATGAAACCAAAAATGAAATAAATCGAAATCTCCTGTAGACCATATATTACATTGGAATCAGTGGTAAATGACCATTAAAAACTTATTGTGGGCCACAAAAGTTTTGGACCAAGCTGATATTTGTTTTTTTCCCTTTGTCCATGTTTTTGTGACCTTATCAATAGGGTGGATGGCAAATAAATATTATGGAAACATTATAGCGGGCCTAAGAAGTTTTTAATGGTGGGGCGTTCGATCACCATTGTTTCCTATAATATGGTCCTGGGATTTGGATCTGCTTCAGTTTTGGACTCAGGCTCTAAAATGATCTGGCAAATGAGATAGGTGGTGCGGATATAAAATACATATATCAAGGTGGGACACCACTTGTGGTGCAGCACCACCTTTCTCGCATGGGTGCATCATACATGGATGGTAATGGGCCTAACAACTCCGCAATGTGCACTTGGGCGGAAGTTGGTGGTCGGGCCACACTCAACTGAAAAGGGTCCTAGCATTTAGTGGTATAAAGGGCCAGGTTGGCCCGCGGGCTCTGGCTAAGCCCACCTCAGGCTATGTTGGCCTGGAGTATTAGGCCCAAAGGCTTAGCTCGAGCTTAAAATTAAGCCCATTTGATAATCAAGACGGGCTTGATATTCGAAAGCCCATAAGCCCGAACCGGCCCAGCCCATAAGGTTTTAAATATGGCCACCTGCACATAACTTGCACATAACCCAACCCGGTGCGTCCTGACCGTGGAGCCCACCTTGATGTATGTATTGTTTATCCACACTGTCCATCTGTTTTTTCCAATAATTTCAGGGTACGAACCAAAAAGTAATGGAGTAGATCCAAATCTCAGGCGGACCACACAATAGGAAATAGTAGTTATTGAACGATTGCCATTAAAAACTCTCCAGGCCTATTGTAATGTTTAATTGCCATCCAACCTGTTGATAAGGTCAAAAAGACCAAGATGAAAGGAAGAAATAAATATCAGCTGAGTCCAAAACTTTTATGGGCCACAAGAAGTTTCAACGGTGCGCGTCCAACCATCACTGTTTCTTGTGGTGGGGGTCCACAAAAGTTTTTGATCTACTTAGTTTTAAAATTTATACCCTGTACTTAGCTGAAAAACAAGGTTAAATGGTGTGGATATAAAATAAATACATCAAGGTAGGCCTCACAGTCAGGCCTCCTCATGTTGGTTGAGGCTATCACAGTACCTAATTCGCTCAAGCTGAAGTCGCTGTAAAATTCGGGATTTGTACTGCAATAGCCCTAAGATGTGGCTATTTTTACTAAAAGTCCAATTTCTCGTCCACCTCATCATTTTTTGCCTTTTGACGAAAATTTGAAGATTTTACGGTTGAGAATGCCCCCTCTTACCACCATTTTCTCAAGGGTACTTCGACTATGAATTTTCAATTTCTCGACAAAAGGTCAAAAAAGATAAACCAGACGAGAAATTGAACTTTTAGTAAAACTAGCCACACCTCAGAGCTATTACAGTAAAAATCCCGTAAAATTCTTTTGGGAACGGAAGTCAGCTGTGCAGTGTTCCACAAGTATGTGACAAAATTTTGTGGGCCCCATAACGACTTATGTGTTTTATCCACGCCATTGATTCGTCTTTTCAAATCATTTTAGAGCATGTCTACAAAAACGAGGTAGATCGAATGTTCAAGTGGACCACACCACAGGAAACAGTGGGGATCGAATGCCTACCATTGAAAACTTCTTGAGGCCACATAAGTTTTGGATCTAGCTGATATTTTCTTACCCTTCATCCCTTCATCCCATGTCTATTAAACCTTATGATCACGTTGGATGGCAAATCAACTTCACTGTAGTCACTAGGAGGGTCTCCACGGTGGGCGTAGAATCCCCACTACTTCCTGTGGTATAGCTCACTTAAGCATTGAATCTTAGACGACTAATAAACATTTCGGTGGCCGGCAAAGTTTTTAATGGTGGGTATTCAATCACCACTGTTTCCTGTGGTGTGGTCCACATAATATTTGGATCTACATCATTTTTGAGATCATACCCTAAAATGATCTTTAAAAACTGCTAGATGGCGTAGATTTAATCAAAATATATCAAGGTGGGCGATTCACTAACCCAGCATGACACCGCGCCCTTGTCAAACCGGCTTTACTTTGGTGGTGGATTGCAAAGCTAAGGTGGGCCACTGTTATGTTTGTGATAAATCCACTCCGCACATCCGTTTTCCCAGATCATTTTACAAAATGGGACTAAAAATGTGACAGATGCAAAGCTCAAGTGGGCCACACAACAGGAAACAATTAGGATTGAACGTGTGCCATTGATAAATTCGTGGGCCACAAAAGTTTTGTATTAGGCAATTAATTTTGTGTTTTCAGTTTGTCCCAGTAAGAATGACCTTTTGAACGGTATCGATGGCGTTTAAACATCACGGGACCCAGGGAGGCTGCAACAATAGGCCTTTCCCTACCTACTTTCCTGTCGTGCGGTCCATTGATTTTTGTAGCTTTCTCTGTGTGGGACGCGGATTAGCTACTGAACCCGGCAGTAGCGAGTCTCGCTACTTAAGTGACGTCACCACGTTCCTTGGGTCCACCAGTTGGTTAGGTCCTTGGGCAATGGGATCAGAGAGTCAGGTCCAAGATTACATGTTAAATGAGTTACTCGTCATGCAGGGGGTCTTTTGCATGGAGAACCCACCCCCCTCAGTGGGTGTTATGTCCCACTTGTGGCAAACATTTATCATGATGAAGACCTTCGTCGTCATGGCCACACCATGTCAACTGGATGTGACTACATTTCTAGTGATTGGACAAGTAGACCATCCAACTGTTGTGAATTTTGGATGACCAAATGAGTGGACCATTTAGTTGGGCCCCCTCATAACTCTCCTTCGTTTCATTGTCTCTAATACCTCCATACTCTTAACTATCAATTTTTCTAACATTCCATGTGGCAAGACTTATCCTATTCTCTCGGAATAGCTTCTTTAGCCGCACACATCCAGAATGGCGCAGGAAACTTTGCCTACTTCTCACAGCAACTGCGTGTCGTTGCTTCCGGGGGATGCCCTAGCCAACCCTCGCCCATTTCTAACTGCACCTGAGATCTGATGCAATGCGCCACCTAAAGGGAACGCCATAGAATGAGTTTGGAATGTCATATTATTAGGATTCGTGTTGGAAGTTTTGGCATAATTAGTTTGACGCTGGCTGTCACACTTGTTCTCAAGATTATGATTATGTTTGTGCATCAGACATGATTTGTACTTACAGTGTTAGCGGATGAAGTAGTTGCAATGGACAGTTTGCATTAAACTTCAGTTTCCGTGGTTCACAGAAGGTCATAGATAGTACAACAGGAGTCGGTAGTTGTTCCAAGGTGGATGAGTATAGAATTTCTGAGGTGCGCATGGGAAGGGTTGTAGCCAAGCCAAGGTTCCATTGAGGAAGCCCTTTAACATTGCTTTAGATGTGTATATTTCAGTCCTCACAAAATGCCACTTTGGGTCTTCGGTAACATGAAATCCTGTGCAAAGGAAAATGATTTATAGAGGAAGGAATGAGAAGCTTTTGTAATTTGGCCTTTTTGGGCTTCGAAATGAACTCTTAAGTTAAAATGGGAAATTTTAGGGTGATATGATGTTTCTGTTTAGGACCTCACAAACAACAGAGGTCATTAAACGTAAAATTTTTTCCCGATGAATGACGTATGTGGGCAAAAGAGGTTGCACATTACATGTGGCCTCTAGTGCTTAAACAGTGATCTAAACAATTCAAAAGCTATCGACTGAGATTATTCAGGAACTAAACTTGCATGTCGACTGGACAGAAGTCTGAATAAAAATAAGAAAACATCTATGTCCATGTTATCGTGAACTGCAATTAATGCCTTGGAACTTTATAAGTAGAACTGAATTAAATAAGACACAATGAAGCTGAAAATTTGAATTACTTGATGGTTTATTGTTTCTTATTTTTCTGTTACTTCTCCAAATTTATTTGACCTTCTTTCTGTTGGAGAAAAATTGTACAAGCCTGAATTTCCCATGTCCACAGCTTGACTTGCCAGCCCAACCAACAGTCTTTGGGTCACATGGAAAATGTAGACCTGATCGTGAAACGAATAAGAGAGGAGCCCCACAGCCCTTTAAACAGCACATGTGCCAACCCAGCGCATGTGTGGGACATCCTGCCACGAAAGTTTCATAGATGACCTCTTGAGTGTGGAGGGAGGGAGGGAGTCACCAAAATTGTCGATTTTGGATTCGTCACTAGCCTTTTTAAGTGTGGCTCATGTTGGGGTGTGGAGCCAATCACACCTGACTGCTGACTAGGAGGTGGTAGGGTGCTTGGACGGTCTGTGGACCGAGCGCCCGATATGCAGATATTTGAGATAGAGGTCTCTGGACTGTTCTGTGAATAGCCGGGCGCCCGACGTTCAAGTGGACCGGGTGCCTGATAATCAGGTGATTTTTGCTGAAGCTTGCTGGACGTTTTTTCTGATTGGGCGAGCGCCCGACCGGCCGCGACTTGAAGTGCGGGGTTTCCTATTTTGTGTTATAATTTCAGATTTTACTATATAAAGGCATGTAATCTAGGATTAGGGTTTCTATACGTCCAAGGTGAGAAAGAGACGAGCGGTTAGCAAAAATGGTCATTTCTGTGCATGGGAACATTGAAGAAGGTGAGTATTATGCTTATAACTTTGTCTTCTTCATAGTGGAATGACAAAGTTGAAATTCGATGATGAGGCCGGTTTAATTCTCAGTGAAGAATTTAAAAGGAAGACATCGAAAATTTCAGGGGATTTCGGGAATGCTCTAAACGTTGAAGGAAGAGGAAGATCTTCGAATAAATGTGGCAATAAACACGGGCGCTCTAAGTCGAAGAATAAGTCCAAGGGACCGAAAGACAAGGACGAGTGTTGGCATTGCTGGAAGAAGGGGCATATGAAGCGTGATTGTTGGGCGCTTAAGAAATAAGAAGGAAGCTCTTAAGGTGGGAAGGATTTAGTGAATCTATCTGAGGAGAGTGACACAGAGGCATTGATCTTGTCTCTTGATGCACGGAATGAGTCTTGGATTATAGACTCGAGTGCTTCATTTCATGCCACTTTGTCGAAAGAAGTTGTTCGTGATTATGTATTAGGTGACTTCGGAATAGTCTACCTGGGTGATGATGAGCCGTGCAGTATTGTTGGCAAATGAGACGTTCACATAAGTCAGAAAGACAAAATGGTCTTGAAGTTAAAGGATGTCAGACATGTACCAAGTTTGAGAAGGAACTTGATCTCAGTGGAGCAGTTAGCCGATACTGGATATGTGACGACATTCACGAGTGATGCATGGAAGGTCACAAAAAGTGCCTTGGTAATATCTCGAGGCAAGAAGGAAGGTATTTTGTACGTGACTTCCGGATCGTATAGTTCACTCGCAGTCGCATCAACTGGAATGAACCGGCAGTTATGGTATCAGAGGTTGGGACATATGAGTGAGAAATGGATGAAAGTGCTATTTTCAAAGGAAAAACTGCCAAGTTTGAAGGCAATCGATCTGGAATTCTACGAAGATTGCGTATATGACAAGCAGAAGAGAGTAAGCTTTAAGAAAATAGGACGGGTTCCAAAGACGCATCTGTTGGAACTTGTACACACTGATGTGTAGGGACCGGCACAGGTATCATCTCTTGATGGATCACGTTATTTTGTCTCTTTCATTGATGATGCTAGTAGAAAACTGTGGGTTTATTTCTTAAAACACAAATTGGATGCGTTTGATGTATTTAAGAAGTTGAATGTTATAGTAGAAAATGAGACAGGTAAAACTTTAAAGTGTCTCAGATCTGATAATGGGGGAGAGTATTGTGCAGCACATGAAATCAAACATCAGAAAATGATTCCAGGGACACTACAGTAGAACGATGTGGTTGAGCGCATTAACAAGACCATTCTTGAGCGCGCCAGAAGCATGAGGTTGTATGTAGGCTTGCCCAAGACGTTTTGGGCAGATGCTGTGAATACTGTCGTATATCTCATTAATAGAAGCCCTTCAGCACCATTGGATGGTGGGTTACCAGAAGAAACGTGGACTAGAAAAAAAGTGAACCTTGCACATCTCAAAGTGTTCGGTTGCACTTCATATGTTCACATCGATGTAGAGGACAGAAACAAGCTAGATACGAAGTCCAGGAGGTGCACATTTATAGGTTACGGGTAACATGATTTTAGCTACCGGTTTTGGGATATAGAGAACCGAAAAATCATCAAAAGCAAGGACGTAGTCTTCAATGAAAAAGTGATGGATAAGGACAGTGCGCAACAAAAGTAGAATAAGACCGATGAGAAAGAATTCGTAGAGCTAGAAGAGTTACCGGACACAGGTGTTACAGTGCTACAGGATGAACATGCACAGGAGCATGATGAGGCAGAGCAGCAGACACCGGTTGTGAGGAGGTCTACTCGGGAAAGGAGACATAAGGTCCGATACTTACTCTCCTTACATTATCTACTGTTGATAGATAATGGTGAACCAAAGTGTTTTGAAGAGGCACTATAGTTAGATACACGGGTTAAGTGGGAGCAGGCTATGGATGATGAGATGGACTCTCTTGAGTCCAATCATACGTGGGAGCTCGTTACTCTATCTAAGGGTAAGAAAGCTCTTCATAACAAGTGAGTTTACAAGCTGAAAGAGGAGCATGATGGTTCGAAGCGATACAAGGCCAGACTGGTTGTGAAAGGTTTTCAACAAAAGGCAGGTATCGACTTCACTGAAATATTTTCACCATGGTGAAGATGTCCATGATTCGCATGGTCTTGAGTACAGTGACTACAGAGGACTTACATCTAGAGCAGCTAGATGTTAAGACAGCCTTTCTTCATGGAGACATTGAAGAAGAGATATATATGCATTAACCAACAGGATACGTGGCACCAAGAAAGGAGACTAAGGTATGTAGATTGAAAAATAGTCTTATGGCCTGAAGTAGGCCCCGAAGCAGTGGTACAAGAAGTTCCACAGTTTCATGTTGGGAAATGGGTTTAAGAGATGTCATGCAGACCATTGTTGCTATTTGAAGAAGTTTCATACATCGTATATTATCCTTCTTTTGTACGCTGATGATATGCTTGTAGCAGGATCAAGCATGAAAGACATCTCAGATCTCAAAAGACAGATGTCTAGAGAATACGCCATGAATGATTTAGGAGCTGCAAAATAAATCATTGGCATGAGGATAAAGCGTGACAGGAAAAATAAGAAGCTAGTCTTATCACAGGTAGAGTACATAGCCAAGGTACTTGATCGATTCAGCATGGGAGGTGCTAAGCCGGTTAGCACTCCATTAGCCCACCACTTCAAGCTTTCTAAGGAGCAAGGAGCTAAGATGCAAGAGGAACGAGACTACGTGGCGAAAGTCCCATATGTGTCAGCTATAAGGAGCATAATGTATGTTATGGTTAGCACGAGATCAGATATTGCTCAAGCGGTGGGAGTTGTTAGCAGGTTCACGAACAACTCCGGAAAGGAACATTAGGAAGCTATGAAGTGGCTCCTCAGATACCTAGTAGGTACTGTGGATGTAGGGTTGTGTTATGGAGGATCGAAAATCGAGTTACAAGGCTACGTCAATTCAGATTGAGCAGGGGATATTGACAACAGAAGAAGCACAACAGGGTATGTCTTTACCCTGGGTAGTGCTGCAGTCAGTTGGGTCTCTCAATTACAGAAGATAGTGTCCATCAGTACAATGGAAACAGAGTATGTTACAGCTACAGAAGCATGCAAGGAGATGGTATGGATGCAAGGTTTTATGGAAGACTTGGGGAAGGAGCAAACAGATTACAAGCTGTACAGTGACAGTCAGAGTGCCATACACTTGGCCAAGAATTCAGCCTTTCATTCAATGACCAAGCATATTAACATTAGATATCACTTCATATGTTCGTTACCGGAAGATGGATCGATTGCTCTGGAGACACTACAAAAAAATGGGGCAAAGGCTACGGATTATATCCGTAGCTATACTTCTATAGCTACGGATATAATCCGTAGCGGGCCCGTATCCGGTCCGTAGCTATTGGTGCTGTAGCCATAGCCTTTTAAGATATAGCTACGGATATAGTCCGTAGCTATAGTATTTCAGCTACGGACAATAGCCGTAGTTATATAAATCCGATTCGTAGCATTTTGTCTACATAACGCTACGGATTACTTTTAAGGGCTGCGGACTATATCCGTAGCTAGTGTCTTTAATTTTTTTAAAATAACAACGGCATATCTAGCCGTTTCTAGTACAAGCCCTGATAGAACAATCCATCTAGAAATTCAAACAAAACTTTCGAAACCCATGAACATACAAGCTAGTACATGCCCTGATAGATCAATCCATTTAGAAATTCAAAGACAACTTTCATGACCGATGAACATACAAGCAAGACTTAGTATTGCAAATATATACAAGTTAATTCATAAATTCTAATACAAGTGAGACTTACTATTGCAGGTTAGCGACATCAAATTTCATTGTTCTGATCGGTGACACGGTGACATTCATCCACATGCGCCAAAGTTAGCATCTTTGTGCAAAACTTGATCATTGGGTTTTAACCACAAACCCTGAATGCAAAACTAACAAAGCTTTGATGTTTAAACACTGAAGAGATGTATGCTAACAATACCATTATAATTTGGAGACTGTAAAAGGTTCCAAATGCATACAGACTGCATTAAGCACAACTGTATTCGTCAGAAGCAAATGCATAAAATAAAAAAACTCTTTATACAAAGGAAATAATTGGAAAGACAAAAAAGCCTCCAAGGCTTAAAAGAGTATACCTGCAAATGATAACCATACGCCAGACCTACATAGGTGCTCAAACTTCTGATCAAAAGGGCAAGTGCCTACTCATAATATGAGATCGCCTTATTGTACATCCTGGTGGATAATCATGAATTTGATTAGTTTTTTCCTTTTCAGTTTTTGGCATCAAGGCTAATGAAATATGAATTTCATTCAAATTGCATAATTAGTCATGCTACGTGGTAGCCAATAGTTTCCTACAAAATTGAAAAAAAAAAATCAAGCAAACTTCAACTCATTCTATGATAATTCAATAGCTTTAATGCAAAGCAGTAGCCACCACCGAATTTTTTAAGCTGAGAGTCTATAAAATCAAAATGGTGATTAATACTATTTGCTTACTCATTCTGTACAAATACATTTAACTTACAATCATTTCTTCTGCTTGCTTTTGCCGCAACGTCCTTATGTTATCTCTGATATCGATATGTAGAAAAAAAAAAACCCTTTCAGAACGTCAAAATCCGTCAAGATCTTAAAACAGAAAATGGACAATAAAACCCATTCTGCTGCACTACTCCAAAGAAAAAACCCACCATTCACCCTATTTTTGTGATAGTAGATAGTCTCTATAATTTAAAATCATTAAAAAAAGGAAATAGAAAGAATTCACTCCCCAGCACAGGAGTATAGGAATTTGATTAGCGAGTAGATCAAGTCATGGTTTTGAACCTTGACGGGTAAATTTTTCTTTTCTTTAAGAAAACAGTGACCCAGCAGGTTGAGCCAGGTGAATTTTGGTGCGTGGTTCCAGTCAGACCATCCTGTCCTGTCTTGAGTTCTAAAACATTGGGAAAACAAAAAGCAGACCTAGTCCATCTATGATTATCAGAAGCACATGATACCAAGACCTACTCCTCCACACTGCCTATAACAGTCAATAATTAGAGTGAACAATGTTGGTCCTATTTCAAGGGATAGGAATCAAGTCCCATCAAGACGTGTAGCCAATGCATGTAAAATCAAGACCACTCATCTAGCAGGCCCCATAGTATATAGGTCACCATGCAACTAACCTTGGGAAGTCAGCTCATGTACACGTCACACATGCCAGCATCACACGGATGCAAGATCCAATCCATCAGGTAGGTCCAACCTTCTACATGTTTTCATCCAAGTTTTTCACGGCTGCTCATTTATTTTGCAAACTGTGGCCTGACTGACCAGTGGGTCAACCTTACTCTTGCGCTAACACCAATATAGTGGTGCCATTGTAATAGATGGATTAGATATTGGACCTATCGTGCCATGCCAGCACATGTGTGGCATGCACATGAGCTTTTTGCACACACTTGTGGGCTTGGAAATGCTTGTAGGCGTTCGTCTAAAATTAAATGAGTCCGGATCCTCCAATGGCTCCAAACAGGAAAACCCTGTTTGGAGCCTTTTCATTGGTCCACATCCACTGCATGACGTCAATGTGATCAGGTTGCACTGAAAATGTGACATGGTTGCAGACCTATGTGATCACGGGGACCAATAAAAAGGGTCTAAACAAGGTTTTCCTATTTGGTAGCCAACAGAGGATCCGGACTCAAAATTAAAATATGAGTTATTTGGGTTATTTTTCTTATCTTCTGTGAATTAATCTATGACAGCGAAAGGGAGAGAGAGAGAGAGAGAGAGAGAGAGAGAGAGAGAGAGAGAGAGAGAGAGTTCAAAGGAAAGACCAGTTGATGAACATGAAAGCCAGGCAGTGATGTGAGTCCTCTTCATCAGGTAGCTGCTAGTAGATGCCCTGCCTAAAAATCAAGACAAATCCACTCAACAAATAGGCAATGATTTTAGAAACATAAGGATGGTCATTAATCCATTCATGAACTGTAGCTCAGTTGATCAGTGAGATCATATTTTTTGTCAAGAGCATCTGTTTGGTGGGAACTGTCTGTTGGCAGCTCAGATTCATGCGTGTCTAGTCAGATTTGTATAGATTTGGTGCACAATTATACGGTCAGATTTACACACCTTGGATGCACAAGATACAGTCAGATTTGCACAGATTTGTACACCAGATTTGTACAACCGCCGATTCATGAGAAGGCTCTAATTTCAGCCCGAATGGTTTCATCCAATCCCCCTGGGAAATGTTCGAGATATTTAAAGCAAATGGATATTTAAGAAAATACAGAAACAATTCACAATCAATTCACGAGCAATATAATGACTTGCTTGGCGAGATAAAATACACAGCAACCATTGCACTTACACGACTGACTTGAGATAAAATAGGAGATATCAGTGCATCAACAACTATCCTGGAAATTTCAATTTCATATTTAATGTATAAGCTTACCGCGAAGAACCCTCCTGCTCCATTCCCTGCATCAACAACTATATGGAATCCATCCAATGGTTTCTCTGAAAGTTGACAAGGAAGCACAATCAGCAAATCGATCATAAACTGCTTAGTATTAAAATAATAACAAAAAATAACAGCCACATCTAAAAGCTGGATGCAAAAAAAAAAAACAGAAAGACCATCCTCAGTTCCAATAAACAGATCTAGGCCCTTAATTTATCTACCAGCTACGCCAGTCCTAAAAATAACTAGCAAGGTACTGGAACTTAAGTTCATATTCCGTACAATCCAAAAATGGCATTATTTTCTCCAAATACCTGTTATCATTATGGATCCATCAACTGGACAGAAGAACTCCTCATCCTCTGTAAGCGTGCTGTTAAACATTGCCGGCGTAGATGCCAATCTAAAACAAACGTTCAGCACCCATCAGCATGAGAGTATAAAGTCATACTGGTGACAGTTCATAAAACTAAGGGTACATCAACAGAGGTTCAAGAATTTCCATGTTGTCCCATAGCAATCATCAAATGAGCCATACCAATCCATTCGAAGGATTCTGTACATGCGGGACATGTTTGAACAATCCACACCTATATATGTAGGCCACACGGTTGATGTGAGACACCAAACAACTCCAACAGTTTTGAGACCAAATCTCACTGTTCAAAATGAGTAAAATTGAGTGCAATTCGTTGTCCAAATCAGGCATATTGGTGTGCTCAAAACGTGGCCCAACTTAGACAGTTTTGTGGGCCCAAAACATGGTCTAGCTAGGCTGATTTGAGGGTCAAAGAGGGCCCAACCGGTGGCCATAATTAAGTCCCACACACTGTCCAAAATTTGGACAGAATTAGACCCACATACATGTGAGATCTAATCCATCCATCAGGTTGGCCCAACCTTGCACATGCTTTCCCAAAAATAAAATCTGGTCCAATCAGCATGTGGACCCCAATATTGCAAGACAGGTGAATGGGTTGAAAACTTCAGTGAAGCCTTCCAAGCTGTCCATTTATTTTGCAAACTGTGCGCCAACTGACCAGTGGGTCAACCTGATTCTTGGGCTAGGACGTCAATATAGTGGTGTCATTCTGATGGATGGATTGGATCTCAGACCTTTCATGCCATGCTGGTACAACCATGATAAGCAAATGGACAAAGAATAAAAAAAACACATGCATCGTAGCTAAAAGAACCAACTTGATTCCAAGATCAATGTGCTCCCGAATACCAAAGCCGAAGCACCCAGTATCACTGAAGTTCCTTCTCAACAACTCGCATTCTTTCACTTTCAACCCGCTCTGTTGGTAGGATGGCATGATATACTTTTAACATAGATTAACCTTCCTTTTATAGGATCTCTGTTGGTTGCTTAGGATAATCCAACAGGTGCAATTTCTCTGGTTGTTTCAGCTCCCTGTCTAGTCCTACGGTTCGGATGGACCATGTCAATGAACAGATGTGGTCATATGCATATTAGAGATTTACCTTAGGTGGCTTGAATGGGTAACCTGGTGGGAAGTGAATGGTTTAACAGAAATACACCACCTACAACTGGACCCATAATTGTTTCTTGCCAGTGGAACATGTCATCAGCAAGAGGACCTATATTCATATAAAATACCCAATTCAGAAAGCTGATGAGCCTTTCAATTCAGAAAGCTGATGAACCCACAAACAGATGGATGAAGAAAACAGAACTAACCTGCCTCAGGAAACGAGCGTGTCATTCAGAGAAAGTGCCGATAGTTGATCAGTTGGGGTTCAGCCACCTGCTGCTGCTGCCACCTTCGCCTTTAAAGCTTCCGGAGACGCCAATAGGTGCAGCACCTCAGTCTGGTCCATCTCCAGAAGCATGCCTGTCACCTTAGCATGCCTGTCACCCTAGCTGCTGCTGCTGCTGCTGCTAGCTGCTGCTGTCCATCCGTTTTGGATCATTATTTTAGGGAATGATCCAAAAAAAAAAAAAAGGCAAATCCAAATCATAGGCAGTAGTGATTGAACGTCCACAATTAAGAACTTCCTAGGGCCCACTGTAATTTTGTGAGATTTTGATGGGTTTAGTTTTAGTAGTGTCACTGACAATGGCGCAGGAGATGTACCTGCGATGCTTCATTCTAACCAGCTTTCCCACTACATCTCCTTGTGAGCGGATCTCAAATTCAATCCTCAATGGGACTTTGTCATCAACATTGTCAGATACTGCTAGGCTAGCTCCTGCACCATACAGAGGAACCTCGGTTCCTTGGAGGATCACAGACAGTCCGGTGGCTCTTTCTCGGTTGGTAGTACTTCTTCAGCTACAATGCAATGTAGATCGTATCAGTAGCGGTTCAAAAGATCGGTCAGTACCAGAACTTTTGGGTGTTCTTGGATGCATGTGGAATTGAATTGCAATAATCAAACCAAAAAAGCTAAATTGGAGTTTTCTTAACATTCATGCAGGTCTGGGCTCCAATATGCATGTTATCCCATCCTGTCAAGATGTTGACCATGTGCCCACATGGCCCTCGCCCAAAAATCAGGCCCACCCATTCATCAGGTGGGCTACAATACATGAAAAAAACAGATGGGTAGAAAAACTTTGGTTAACTTATTTCATACATGCCCACATGGTGAGAATGGGTGAGCACTTCTACACAGTGGGGCCTACCTGATGGACAGCTCAGATGTTGAATCAGATCCAGCTTGTTGACTAAGCATGCAACAAGATTGGACATTTTACCTGTTAAAAAAAGGTGGGGATTTATGTGGAAGTTCACATTCAAGTTCCTTATGTGATCATTTCTCCTCATGTTTATGGTCTATATGTATGTATCAAAGATGACTAAGCATGCTATTATACTCTATTTACATGTATGTGTTTAAATCAATGGACATTTTACCTGTTAAAAAAATGTCCGTCATAAGGCCTTCAGCAGAAAATGGAAGTGCTTGTAGCAGATCTGGTTTCTGTCAAATGCAACTCCCATGAAATGACTGGTTAGCAGAAAAACAAATCACTTCAAAATGCCAGAGGTAGGCTCCACCTAAAGCAGATTCAATACTGTACATCTCTTGTTAGTTCTCCAATTGCAATATAATGAAGTAGAAGCGCCATGCTTCAAACATTTTCCTGATTGGAGGATCCTCCAATCAGAGTTCAGTGACACAATGCATTTACGTTTGTTACTTTTTGAAATGCTACACAAAACATAACCAAATTTAATGTAAGCCTATTAAAAAAAAAACATCTAAATCAAAATTATTTTCTGCTAAATTAGGCAGTCCACCAAAACTCGCATGGTAGTGTTGCATTGACAATCTATAAAATTAGGCAGCCCACTGTTTCCTGTCATGTGGCCCACTTGTGTGATGTTGGGTCCGCATGCACTCAGAAATTGTACACATTGGGTACTTTGACTTGAGTTAAACTTCCCCAAAGGTGGGCCCCACTTGAAACCAACAATCACACATTGATGTACTGATTGGCCAAGTAGATCTGTAGATTATGACAAGTAACACAATTAACCCTTACCTCAAATAGTCAAAAAATTTCTCCTTGTGCAACATCATCCCCATTAGATTCACCTTCTGCTAGTGACTGTTCATTACCAAAAAATAACTCAATTAAGATAGAACTTATAAATATTTAAGAATTAAATCACCAACTACTATAAGCCTTAGTAAGATAGCAACTCCTCAAAAAAAATAAAAATAAATAAAAGAGGAAAAAATAAAAGATTTGCTTGATACTTTGGAGAGAACGATTGACTTTCTGTTATTTCTGTCAACTAATGTTGTGTTTCTTGTTAATGACCTCTGAAATTAATATATTGACAAATTCAAGTAACAGACCTTTATAGCCTAAATTAAAAGCTTAAGAGAACTTGATTCACTTAGATTTCATCAAGAAAACTTTATTTGGTTAGATTTAACAAACATTCAAAAAAAGGAAAAAAAAACAATTTAGTCAAAAGAAATTTGGAGATAATTTAGTCACAATTCAGTTGAGACTTGTTCAAGATTCAGTTCACTTAACCATAGCCCAAAATTCAGGTCAGTAGAATGGCATGATATACTTTTAACATGGATCACAAGTGGTTTTGTTATAACCATCCTTTTATAGGCTCTCTGTTGTTTGCTTAGGATAATCCAACAAGTGCAATTTCTCTAGTTGTTGCAGCTCCCTGTCTAGGCCTACGGTTCAGATGGGCCATGTCAATGAACAGATGTGGTCATAAGCATATTAGAGACGAGACCAAGTATATAAAACATGATGGTCTACAGAATTAAAAGACATTTTATTGCCGAGTCTCAAGAGAAGGTGAGATTTACCTTAGGTGTCTTGAAGGGGTATCATAGTGGGAAGTGAATGGTTTACCAAAAACACACCACCTGAAATTGGTCCCATAATTGTTGCTTGCTAGTGGAACATGTCATCAACAACAAGACCTATAATCATGTAAAATACCCAATTCAGAAAGCTACAACCAACAATATAGATTTTGAGGAAAAGATACATCAGAAAAGGAAAAAAAGGAGGTAGAAAAATTATATGGCTAGCATCTTACAATCTGGAAATTTTGAAGAATTAACCATCAAGCATGGGACCTATCAGATCAATGTCCCCGCTTGTATGGATCATATCCCATGAATACCCTCCAAGGATAGATGAAGGTATTTAAAACCAGGGTACACATCATGAGTCCATGACCATATAATACAAGTCAAAATCACAAAATGTCCATTGATGGCAGACGGGAATCCCAACACAAATTCACAACACCAGTCCCACCAACCTTTTTGAAGATGGATAGTGCAATGCTCAATCTAGAATATGACTAGCTGCAATTTGGAGATGTGGGGCCATGGTTCAGCAATCCAAACCATTGACATGGCAGGCCTTGTAGGAGGTTCTCCATCATCATCGAAATTCATCCATATGGAAGGGTCCTAACCCTCCAATCGATGATCGACGACTAGATGGTTAATGGAGGAAATAGAGAAGGTAAAAAGAAAGCCCAAATTTTCAACATCCAAGATCTCACACCAAGGGAGCTATCTGGTGCATGGCCCACACACATTAGAACGCATCAGGACACACAGTCCCTGAAACCCAAAGCTTCGTGTGCCCACTAACATCCATTCCATCTATCAGTTTCACCAACTATTATTATGAATTGAACCCAAAAATGAGGGACATCCAAAACTCAAGCAGGCCGAAACATTGGGGATAGAAACAGTACCCACCATTGAAACCTTTTTGGGGACCACTGTGATGTTTATATCACATCCAACCTCTTCACAATGTGACTCCCACGAGGATGACAGGAAAACATAGATATCAGCTAAATCCAAAACTTCCATCGACCCCAATAAGATTCCAACGTCGGGCATTCAATCCCCGCTGTTTCTTTTGGTGCGGTCCACTAGGGTTTAGGATCAGCCTGGTTTTTGCGCTCACACCAGAACATGATCTGCCGCAACGAATGAACAGAGTGGACAGAGCACAGATCAATGGCCCCACTTGTATGGATCATATCTCACGAATTATTTACCCAAGCATGGTGCTGGCTAGACACAGGCGTATATTTATGGTGTGAGAGAAATCGGACATTAAAAATAAAATCAATGAAAATTTCCACAAACGCCGATTAGGGTTTGGACATTCAATGTTTGAGAGAGAGAGAGAGAGAGAGAGAGAGAGAGATACCTCTGTGGCAGCAAGATTGAGAGAGGGATCACCAGATTTGAGGAAGAAACCCTATGATGCAGTGAGATCGAGGGAGAGGGAGCGAGAGAGGGAGCGAGAGAGGGAGGGCGAGAGGGAGAATGAGCGAGAGAGGAAGAGGGAGAGTGAGGACAAGAGGGTGATGGGTGCGTGCGAGGGTGGGAGTGGGAGAGGGAGAGGGAAAGGGAGAGTGAAGGCGAGAGGGCGATGGGCGCGAGAAGGGGAGGGTTTGTTTTGGGGAAAAAAAAAGTCCCCCCTTTTTTTGGGACAGCCCGCGTGGGGCGAAAGGGCATGTGAGTCTTGCACTCGTGGGGCCCACTGTGATTTATGTAGTTTATCCACTCCATCCATAAATTTTGAAATATTATTTTACCTCCATATCCCAAAAATGGGGTAGGTTAAAGGTACAAGTGGTCCACACCACACCTCAATGATAAACACTTAATATCCACTGTTTACTACGGTGTGGTCCACTTGAGCTTTCAATCCACCTCTTTTTTAGACTTATGAACTAAAATGATCTTTCAAAACATATGGACGGCTTGGATAGAACACAAACATTGTGGTGAGCCTTATAGAGCCCCGTAAGACCAACCTGTGGTAGCAGCTGTAGCTAGACGTATAACCTTTTAGCTGCGGATTTAATCCGTAGTAATTTTACTACGGATTAAATCCGCAGCTGAAGATACTCCTAATCCGAAGCCTTTGGTCGTATTTCTTGTAGTGAGAAGATCCATACAAGTGAGAACCTTGCTGATATGTTGACTAAGGCGGTTACACGGGAGAAGCTGAAGCTCTATTCAGCTTTGATTAGTCTTCAGGCTTGAAGACGGGGAGTTGGTGCACTCCGGATGCAGAAGACGAAGGACTACAGTGATGTGTCTCCAAGTGGGAGATTGATGGGGTGTGGAGCCAATCACACCTAACTACTGACCAAGAGGTGGTCGGGCGCCCGAGATGCAGATATTTGAGACAGAGGTCTTGGACTGTTCTATGAACAGTCGAGCGCTCGACCGACGGTCAAGTGGATTGAGTGCTCGATAATCGAGTATTTTTACTGAAGCTTGCAGGATGTTTTTCTAATTGGGCGGGCACCCGACCAAGCCTGACCGGCCACGACTTGAAGTGCGGGGTTTCCTATTTTGGGTTTTACTATATAAAGGGGTGTAATCCAGAATTAGGGTATGTCATTAGGGTTTCTATACGTCCAAGGTGAAAAAGAGACGAGAGGTTAGCAAAAAGGGCCATCTCTGTGCATGGGAACATCAGAGAAGGTGAGTATTATGCTTGTAACTTTGTTTTCTTAATAGTAAAAGTTTGCACCGTGGTTTTTTTACCTTTGTTTGGAGTTTTTTCCACGTAACATTTGTCTTGTGGTTTGTTGGTTTACTTGGATTATACTTCTAGATTATATTTCTTCTTGTGTATCGTTTGTGGGTGAGACCGGAGATTGGATCTCGGTTCACTAGCGTTGTTGGCGTGCTGCACAACAGTTCAAGGAAAGGCCAGAATTCTTGTCTATAGCCGACAAATTGAATAGAAAGTCCTCCTTCAATTTTTGAAAATTAGACTCTACAGAGGTCTTTAAACCAAATTTCTGGATAAGAACCACAGTTATAAAGTAGGAAGGGGTTATGCATCTACTCTACCTGTAATATTGTGGTCACTACTCGAGGAGAGGGAAATTTCAATGATTGGAATTTCATCAAGATTTGTTTCCGAACAACAAGGAAAAGATTAAATAATATTTAAGGTAGAGTTGGGAAGAAGAAGGGAGAGAAAAGGGTAGTTGGGGACATGGCAATTTGTTCAATAGCATGTCTTCTCGTGGCTTGGATGAAACTTGATCTTCAAAATGCTTGTGCTTAGGGCTTGGACTTACTATGTTTGATTGTTGAAGCAGGGTCTTGCTGATGGGGTTTCCTCCTCAACACAGAGGAGAGATGGTGCAGCCTGGGTGTGGTCGGGCACTCGGACCAAACCTAGTCGGGCGATCGAAATTCACCTGGATGACAGCTTAGCTGCTGGACTGTTTTCACAACAGTCGGGAGCCCGATGGTCAGGTGACTGGGCCCCTGGTGCCTAGGGCAGGCGCCTGACCACTATGGTCTAGGCTCCCGAAATTGGACAGGTTCCCTTAAAAACTCGCTGGACATTTTTTTGGTTGGGAGGGCGCCCGACGGTCCACTGACCAGGCGCCCGACCCTACGCGGAGTGCTTATACGCAATTTCCTTTTTTGGCTCTAATTTTTCATGTTCTCTACTTAAGAGGTTCCAAAGCGAGTTTAGGTGATTCCATTTAAGGTGTTTTCACGTCCAAGGTGAGAGAGAGAATAAGAGGAAGAGAGAAAGAGAAAAGAGAGAGAGAGAGAGAGAGAGAGAGAGAGAGAGAGAGAGAGAGAGGAAGCTTGTAGAAGGGAGATATTGCTTGAAGAGGTGATCTTTTGCGCAATCGTCATCTCAACGCTTCTACATCCTCGTAATTGATGAGATCTCTCCATTTTTATTGTTCTCTTATTGTTCATTCACTCCTACGTGAGTGAAGAGGGTTTGATCCAAGCGGTGTGTGCTTGTGATCGGTTGTAACGTTTTACTTCATAGTGAATTGTTGCTCTGGACTAGGTCCCGTGGTTTTTACCACTTCGAGGGTTTTTCACGTAAAAATCTCTTATGTCATGAGGTTGTTGATTTGCTTTTGATTATTGCATTATCATAGCCCATAATTCTAATGTTTTGGGGGGCGAGATCCTAAGGGTTTTGTACAATGCCCCCAACAAAGTGGTATCAGAGCGTTCAAGTTGGTTGAATGAAGTGAGATCGGTTATGAATTATGGAAGGTGGCTCGTCAAGAATGATTAGTCTCAATGGTTGTAACTAGACTATATGGAAGGCTAAGATGAGGGACTTGCTTTATTGCAAGGACTTGTATGCTCCACTCTTAGGCATATCAATGAAGATAAAGGATATGCTAAATGATGATTGGAAGACGTTAGACCAGAAGATGGTGGGGTTTATTAAACAATGGTTGGACGATTCCGTATTCCACCATGTGTCTACCAAAACCTCAGCCGCTAGCCTATGGCAGAAATTGCAAGGGCTGTATGAGAGGAAGACAACTAGTAATAAGATTTTTCTGATAAGACGACTTGTAAATCTTAAGTTCAAAGATGGCGATTCTGTGGTTGAACACATGAATGAGGTCAGCAATATATTGAACCAGCTCTTCGCTATGAATATGGTCCTGGACGATGAACTACAGGCTTTTCTATTGCTTAGCTCATTGCCCGATAGTTGAGAGACATTGGTGGTGTCTTTGAGTAACTCCGCGCCAGACAGAAAGTTGTCCATGGAACAAGTAACTAGTTGTCTCTTCAATGAGGAAGTCTCAAGGGTCTACTCAATAAGAGGCCCTTGTGACACAAGATTGGGGGAGAGGAAAGAACAGAAAGGGCGGAAAGTTCCGAGATAAATCAAGAGGTAAGTCGAGTGTTAGGAAAGATGTTGAATGTTGGAATTATGGCAAGAAAGGCCACTACAAGCATGAATGTCATAAGAAGAAGAATGACAGGAAAGGAAAAGGAAGATGAATCAGATTCCACTACGGTCGCCTCAGATGACGACGTTGTGGTTATTATTTCGGCAGATCACGATGTTTGTCTCACGGCTATGAGTCAGGACACCGATTTGGTGATAGACTCGGGAGCCTCATTTCATGTGACTCCACATAGAAATTTCTTCACAAGTTATAAGTCAGGTGACTTTAGGACCTTGAAGATGGAAAATTCTAGCGCATCGAAGATTGTGGGGGTTGGTGAAATTTGTGTGAAGACCGATGTGGGCTGCACATTGGTTCTCAGGAATGTGAGGCACATTTCAGACCTTCGCCTCAACTTGATGTCGACAGGAAGGTTGGATGATGATGGCTATGAAAGTCGATTTGTTGGTGGGCACTGGAAGCTCATCAAGGGTACGTCGATCGCAGCTAGAGGGAAGAAGTGTTGCACCCTTTACAAGGCAAGTGTCAGTGTATGCAATGGTGGGTTGAACGCAGCAGAAGATTCAGCTACTGATATGTAACACAAGCGTCTCGGCTACATGAGTAAGAAAGGACTTCAACAACTAGCAAAGAAGCGGCTCCTTCCAGACGTGACAGATATACCTCTCAAAACCTGTATTGATTGTTTATCAGGAAAAAATATAGAGTTTCATTTGTAAAAATTGTTTCTCATGTTAAGAAAGTGCATGCATTAGATTTGGTTTATTCTGATGTTTGTGGTCTGATGAGGACAAAAACTTTGGGTGGGGCATTATATTTTGTCACGTTTCTAGATGATCCATCTAGGAGGGTTTGGGTTTATGTTTTGAAATTCAAGGACGAGATCTTTGGTGTGTTTAAAATGTTTCATGCTATGGTCGAGAGAGAAACAGGTAGAACATTGAAGTGTATTCGCACTGATAATGGTGGTGAATACATTGTTGACTTCCATGAGTATTGTAAGTCTCTGGGTATACAGCATGAACAGATGGTTCTTAAGACCCCCCAGCCTAATGGTGTGGCTGAGCGATTGAATCGCACCATTGTAGAAAGAATCAGATGCATGTTATCCCATGCAAAGTTGCCCAAGATGTTCTGGGGAGAAGTAATGCACACGGCAATGTATTTGATAAACAGGTCTCCATCAGCCCCGTTGAATAGAGAAGTACTTGAGAAGGTGTGGATTGAACAAGATCCACCGTACAGTCATCTCAAGGTGTTTGGATGCAGGGCATCCGTTCACGTACCAAAGGACGAGAGGTCCAAGCTCGATACAAAGATCAGACAGTGTGTGTTCTTAGGATACAGTGGTAAAAAGTTCGGTTACAAATTGTGGGATCCGACCAAGAAGAAGCTTGTCAGAAGCAAAGATGTGGTTTTCTTTGAAGATCAATATATAGAAGACATTTGTAAGCCAGAGAAAAGCGAGCCTATTTTAGGTGAGCTAGAGGACATAGATTCGGTTACACCTCCCATGGTGCCTAATGACGAGGGAGTACAGCAAGGTGCAGAGGATGAGGAAGTCCCTACAAAAGATGGACCGAGGGAGCAGCCCCCACTTGATCCACTTATTGAGTCATAGGTGAGGAGGACATCAAGGGACAGACATCCGTCCAAGAAGTACTCGCCACATGAGTACATTATGCTTACTGATGGGGGAAAGCCAGAAGACTATTCGAAAGCCCCAGCCAACGAGCATAAGGGGAAGCGGTTGAAAGCTATGCAAGAGGAGATGAAATCCTTGCATAAGAACCACACCTATGATATGGTGAAATTGCCTAAGGACAAGAAAGCTCTAAGCAACAAGTGTGTGTTCAGAAAGAAGAATGAGCAGAAGAATTCACAGACGAGGTTCAAGGCCAAACTTGTGGTGAAAAGGTTTGGTCATAGGAAAGGTATAGACTTCGAGGAGATGTTCTCACCAGTGGTGAAGATGACATTGCTACAGGTGTTGCTTGGGTTGGCGGCTAGCATGGATATGGAGATAGAGCAGTTAGATATTAAAACTGTCTTTCTCCACGGTGACCTAAAAGAAGAGATCTACATGCACCAACCAGAGGAGTTCGAAAACAAGGGCAAAGAGCATATGGTGTGTAGGCTTAGGAAAAGCTTGTATGGACTGAAACAAGCTTCGAGGCAATGGTACAAGAAGTTCGACTCGTTCATGTTAAAGTATGGATATGACAGAATGGAGTTGGACCACTGTGTGTTCACGTGTAAGTTCTCAAATGGTGATTTCTTAATTCTACTATTGTAAGTTGATGACATGCTCATCATGGAAAAACACATAAAGAAGATTGACAGGCTAAAATAGGAGTTGGGCAAGTCATTTGCGATGAAAGACTTGAGCCCAGCAAAACAGATCTCAGGAATGGAGATAACGGGTGATAGAAGTAGAAGGAAGCTTTGGCTGTCACAAGAACGGTATATTGAGAAAATCCTATAGCGATTCAATATGAATGCAGCAAAGCCGATCAATACTCCACTGGATGGTCACTTCAAATTAAGCGACAAGCAGTGTCTCAAGACAAAGGTAGAAGTGGAAGAGATGTAGAAGATACCCTACATATCAGCGGTAGGAAGTTTGATGTATGTTATGGTGTGTACGCGCTCAAACATAGCATCTGCGGTTGGTATTGTTAGCCGATATCTTGCCAATCCTGGCAAAGAACATTAGCCAACTGCGAAATGGATACTGCGGTATCTAAAAGGCTCGTCCAGGTTGAGCTTATGCTATGGTGATGTAAAACCTATGTTAGAAGGCTACATAGATGCAGATATGACAGGTAACATAGACTCCAGAAAGTCTACATCGGGGTTCATGTTCACATTTGCAGGGGGAGCGGTCTCTTAGCAGAGCAAGCTACAGAAGGTCGTAGCATTGTCGATGATAGAGGCTGAGTACATTGCGGTCATGGAAGCATGCAAAGAGATGCTTTGAATGAAGAAGCAGGAGGAGCATGTGGTCAATTGGACAGGTTTGGGCAGCTTGAGAAGGTCTATTGGACGGTTGGGTGAGCACCCAAGTGTGTGTAATAAACTAACTACGTAGGCCAGGCGGAGGTGTGGGACAGTTCGTGATCCGAGTTGGATATGCCGCTAGGGACCGATGTTCCAGGATGATAGTGTTAACCAACTGGATGTTCTATTGATAATCGTATTGAGATTGTTGAGATATACTTGCATACCTTGCATCATGTGCATGTTTAAGAGATTTTGGTTTGGTGAAATTATTATTGACTTATTAGTGAATTGTATTTTAACTGTTATGCGGTTTTCTATATCGAATTACGTGTGCTAAACTATATGAGAATGCTCACCGGCTTTTATAGCTGACGTAGTGTTATGCGATTAACCGTAGTGACAGGTGATGATTTAGAAGACTTCGAGGAAGCGATTCCAAATGCGGAAATACTCTAGAAGATTTTGAGAATTGATTTATTTTGATTTTAGTTTGACAGTATTGATGTAACAAAGCCTATTAGATGGCCATTAGTTTAGACAGTTTGGAACAATTTAGTGAACCCATTGATTTATAGTTTAATTTTCAAAGTTTGGTTTATTTTTATTCTATATATTTGGTACCATGTGAATGGAAGTGAAAAATATTAGTTGTGATTATGAATGATTCCTTCATTATTTATATAACACTCTTGATTTCGGAATTTGAGTTTATATACTCGAGTGTTAAATTTTAGGGGCGTTACAGTTGGTATCAGAGATAGGAATGAGATAAACTGTGCCTTGGGTCAAGGTTCCACCTAAATTTTAGGACCTATGGTAGCTTCATGAACATAGAGACTCTAAACATAGACTCCCAAAAACTTTAGGATAGCCGTTAAATTTAGACACATGTACCTGGGTACCGTGAGAAGGGAATTCCCACTTTAGTGAACCCTTTACTAAATCAAAGTCATTAAAATTAAAAATTTTAACCTCTATGATATTTCTTAGAGTTATAAGGACAGTTTCACGAAATTACAGCAAGTGGATTGATAGAAAAACAATATTTTGAATTCTCCTTAAATTCTCACCTATGGGATTTAAATTATGGACCAGATTTATACCTATGATCACATACGGAAAAATACAAGTCTAAAAATTTTCAAAATTTTCTGAAGGTCATTAACATACCCATTGATATGCCTATAAAATTTTAGAACAAACGGAATTGTAAAAAAATTCTAGATATTCTTGTAGTAGACTGAGAAACGTGAAATCTGCTGTTGGACAGCAACATATTGCTACCTTTATTAGGGAGAAAACTTAAGAATTAATAGATATTTAAAGATAAAAAATTTCTGGTGATACACCTTGAAGTCAGTAACGTCTGTTCCAAATTTCAAATCGATTGGATATATGGTTTGGTAGAAATAAATTGTAGAGTAACTGCTTGTCCAGCCACTCGATTTTCTTGCAAAACTTCCACCAAACAAACATATGGAGTGACACAACCTATCTAGGTTAAAGGATGAATAACTTATTTATTATTACTGGAATGTTGAATTCATGCGTGTATACTTGGGCGATCTAATATTTAAGGAGTACTAAATTTATTTTCTACTAAATGTAGATCATGCCGCCTAAAAGGAAGAGTCAAGCTACTCCATTTACACCCGATGTAAGGGATAACGAACAATCAATCAAAGGAATATACAACATTTTGGGTGACATAGCATCTCTCCTTCACCAGCAAGTACAGACTTCAAAGAATATTATAAATTAACGCCCAATACCGGCTCCACAAGGTGGTGGAGGGGGAGATGTATTAGAACGATTCAGGAGGCTTCGACCGCCCATCTTTAAAGGACAAACTGACCAGCTAGAGGCTGACAATTGGAAGAATCAAATGGAAAACTTTTTGATGGAATGAGATGTACGGATGAAGACAGAGTGATCTTAGCCGTATAAATGTTGGAAGGAGAAGCTGATCACTGGTGGAAGGCAACCAAAAGAGCAGCCGCTGCAAACACAATCTGGACATGGGAAAAGTTCTGCGAGAAATTTGATCAAAAAGATTTTCCTGAGAGTGTCAATGATAGGAAGGCGGACGAATTTATGAATTTAGAACAAGGGGACCTTACTGTCAGTCAATATGAAGCTAAGTTCACGGAGTTATCACGCTCATGTGAATTTATCACGCTCATATATATACACCTATGCACATCGTGATACATCATAAAAGTGTCTTTGAATTTCGGGACGAAATTCCCTCAAAGAGGGAAGAATGTAATGACCCAAGTTTTTGAAATAATTAAAATAATAATGTAATTAATTATTTAGTAAATTACGTGATTTATTATATTAATAAATTAATAATAAATAATCCTTAGGGAATTAGTATAGGATCTCTTTATTAAAGTTGCTCAAAATGAACCCTAGAATAGTGTAGAAATGTCAGATTTCACAAAACTCACAAATTTACAATAATAACGAAAACGCCATTAGTTAAACTTAAGTTAAACCGACGATTTTAAGTATGCTAGTTTCTGACGATCAGTTTCATGCAAAACTTCATATAATAGTTTATGGGCATATTTTAACCGTACACGTCAAATTTCAGCCCTCCGATCATCCTACAAATACCCTAATCAGAAATCGGGCCATAAGTGGGCCATCTAACCTCGGATCTGCCTCATTTTTTGTTTCATGCCCTAAAACTCCGTGGTCTAGCTGATGATCGGAGTAGATTTTTTACATACATCACGGTGGGACCCACGTGCACTTCGTGCACAAAAACGCACCGGTCAAACGCGCGTTGACCACGTTTAACGTGACGGGTCTTCTTCCCCGTCCGTTGCTGCAACAGCGTTACCCACTGTCCGTTCGAGCCATCTACGCCGTCCGTCTGGGAGCCCCACATCTAAAATCCAAACCGTCCATTCGATTCCCCTACCCCACGCATGAAGCCCCCTTGAATATTTTTCACATTGGTCATCCATCCGATCTTCTTCAAATCGCCGTCCGAATCAAAAGAGGCCAAGATCCAGACCGTTACTTTGCATGGTAGCCTAGGAGCTGCTTCGTTAGAGTCACATGGACCCCACCTAGGTCTCCAACATTTCACTTGAGTCTTTGTCAGCAAGAAACGAAAAGCGGAATCCTTCTCCAACTCAAACTTCACAAACTTTGGTCCGATGTCTTGCCGCAAACACCAGCTTTTGGAAATCGGGTTCGGGATCGGGTTTAACGTTAGCTTTTCGAGTTTGGGATTAGGTTTAGGTTAGAGTTCTGGATTTAGGAATAGGTGTAGGTTTAGGTTAGGTGACATGAGTTTAGTATTAGGTGTAGGAGTAGGTTTAGGAAATCGGGTTTGGGATCGGGTTTAGGGTTAGGTTTTCAAGTTTGGGTTTAGGTTTAGGTTAGAGTTGTGGATTTAGGAATAGGTATAGGTTTAGGTTAGGTGATTGGAGTTTAGGTTTAGGTTTAGGCATGGGTTTAGGATTTTGGGTTCGGGATCGGGCTTAGGTTTAGGTTTTTAAGTTTGGGTTTAGGTTTAGTTTAGAGTTGTGGATTTATGAATAGGTGCAGGTTTAGGCTAGGTGATTTGAGTTTAGGTTTAGGTTTAGGCCTAGGTTTAGGATTTTGGGTTCGGGATCAGGTTTAGGTTTAGGTTTTTGAGTTTGGGTTTAGGTTTAGTTTAGAGTTGTGGATTTAGGAATAGCCGTAGGTTTAAGTTAGGTGACATGAGTTTAGGATTAGGTGTAGGCGTAGGTTTAGGAAATCGGGTTCGTGATCGGGTTTAGGCTTAGCATTTCGAGTTTGGGTTTAGGTTTAGGTTAGAGTTGTGGATTTAGGAATAGGTATAGGTTTAGGTTAGGTGACATGAGTTTAGGATTAGGTGTAGGCGTAGGTTTAGGAAATCGGGTTCGGGATCGGGTTTTGGGTTAGGTTTTCGAGTTTGGATTTAGGTTTAGGTTAGAGTTGTGGATTTAGGAATAGGTGTAGGTTTTGGTTAAGTGAATTGAGTTTAGGTTTAGGTTTAAGAATTTGGGTTCGGGATCGGGTTTAGGTCTAGGTTTTTGAGTTTGGGTTTAGGTTTAGGTTAGAGTTGTGGATTTAGGAATAGGTGTAAGTTTAGGTTAGGTGACATGAGTTAAGGATTAGGTGTAGGCATAGGTTTGGGAAATCGGGTTCGGAATCGGGTTTAGAGTTAGCTTTTCGAGTTTGGGATTAGGTTTAGGTTAGAGTTGTGGATTTAGGAATAGGTGTAGGTTTAGGTTAGGTGACATGAGTTTAGGATTAGGTGTAGGCATAGGTTTAGGAAATCGGGTTCGGGATCGGGTTTAGGGTTAGGTTTTTGAGTTTGGGTTTAGGTTTAGGTTAGAGTTGTGGATTTAAGAATAGGTGTAGGTTTAGGTTAGGTGATTTGAGTTTAGGTTTAGGTTTTGGTTTATGCCTAGGTTTAGGATTTTGGGTTCGGAATTTAGGTTTAGGTTTTTGAGTTTGGGTATTGGTTTAGGTTAGAGTTGTGGAGTTAGGAATAGGTGTAGGTTTAGGTTAGGTGACATGAGTTTAGGAAATCGGGTTCGGGATCGGGTTTAGCGTTAGGTTTTCGAGTTTGGGTTTAGCTTTAGGTTAGAGTTGTGGATTTAGGAATAGGTGTAGGTTTCGGTTAGGTGATTTGAGTTTAGTTTTAGGTTTAGGCCTGAGTTTAGGATTTTGGGTTCGGGATCGGGTTTAGGTTTAGTTTAGAGTTGTGGATTTAGGAATAGGTGTAGGTTTAGGTTAGGTGAATTGAGTTTAGGTTTAGGTTTAGGCCTAGGTTTAGGATTTTGGGTTCGAGATCGGGTTTATGTCTAGGTTTTTGAGTTTGGGTTTAGGTTTAGTTTAGAGTTATGGATTTAGGAATAGGTGTAGGTTTAGGTTAGGTGACATGAGTTTAGGATTAGCTGTAGGCGTAGGTTTAGGAAATCGAGTTCGGGATCGGGTTTAGGGCTAGCTTTTCCAGTTTGGGTTTAGGTTTAGGTTTAGGTTAGAGTTGTGGATTTAGGAATAGGTGTAGGTTTAAGTTAGGTGACATGAGTTTAGGATTAGGTGTAGGCGTAGGTTTAGGAAATCGGATTCGGGATCGGGTTTAGGGTTAGGTTTTCGAGTTTGGGTTTAGGTTTAGGTTAGAGTTGTGGATTTAGGAATAGATATAGGTTTAAGTTAGGTGATTTGAGTTTAGGTTTAGGTTTAGGCCTAGGTTTAGGATTTTGGGTTCGGGATCGGGTTTAGGTTTAGGTTAGAGTTGTGGATTTAGGAATAGGTGTAGGTTTAGGTGACATGAGTTTAGGATTAGGTGTTGGAAATCGGGTTCGGGATCGCTTTAGGGTTAGGTTTTCGAGTTTGGGTTTAGGCTTAGTTTAGGTTGTAGATTTAGGAATAGGTGTAGGTTTAGGTTAGGTGAATTGAGTTTAGGTTTAGGTTTACTTGTAGCTTATGGGTTTTAGTTTTAGGTTTATAGTTTAGGGTTTAGGGTGTTGGTCTTGGAGACTCAACCAACTCACAGATTGATCCGACGCACATTCGAGTCTGCTCCACACAAAGACGGGCCTGTCCAAATGGCCAGGCCACCCATATTGATGTCCATTGGAAATGGACAGCTTCATCATGGTCATAACAGCGGTTCCCTCCTTCCAAGGACCCCCGCTCAACATCTAGATAGCTCCGACGCACATCCGTATATGCTCCATCAATTTTGAGCTAATACATAAACACGGGCCTGTCCAAATGGCCAGGCCACCCATATTGTTGTCCATAGGAAATGGACAGCTTTAGCATGGTCACAACAGCGGTTCCCACCTTCCAAGGGACCCCCGCTCAACACCCAGATAGCTCCAACGCACATCCGTGTCTGCTCCATCAATTTCGAGCTAATACAAAACACGGGCCTGTCCAAATGGCCAGGCCACCCATATTGCTGTCCATAGGAAATGAACAGCTTTAACATGGTCACAACAGCGGTTCCCACCTTCCAGGGACCCCCGCTTAATACCCGGATAGCTCCAACGCACATCTGGGTCTGCTCCATTAATTTCGAGCTAATACATAAACACAGGTCTGTCCAAATGGCCAGGCCACCCATATTGTTGTCCATAGGAAATGGACAACTTTAGCATAGTCACAATAGCGGTTCCCACCTTCCAGGGACCCCCGCTCAACATCAATATCAATCAACTACTCTTAATCACAAGTATCATGTTCGTCATCTAATTTGCCACTAAATGATAATATAATACAATCAGTCGCCCATCCAAGGATGGATAGATTGAAATGCTATCATTATTTCCATTTAAATGCTCAAGCCTAAATTTCGACAGCATCTCCCCCTATCTCTCCAGATATATTTATCATACATTTCATTTCCACGTCAAGTATCCACACATTATGTGGATTATTGACAATGAAAATAAACATAAGAAACATATCCAGAGAGAATAGGAGAGTTACCGCACGAAACTAATGACAAAGCATGTAAATGACAAACAACGAGAACATTCGAATCTATCAAACCTTAGACTGTCCAACAGAACAATTTGTCAGATTTCTATACCTCCAAAACACACTTTATTTATGCTCGGTAATATAGAAATCTCCAAATGGGCTAACTGATTCTATTATACTACCATTTGTGGACAAAAAATAACTATTAATAATAAGCCAAATACATCCACAACATACATCCACATAAATCAACCACGGGTAGCTCCGACGCACATCCGGGTTTGCTCCATCAATTTCAAATACATAAGCACATGAAAATGGAAGAATCATCAACACCATGAATCAAGTCTAATCAGATACCTAATGACTATTTTGTGAACAATTAAGTATGGGGCCCACCATGGGAATCGGATTGCGTGCGGAGCTCTTATCGTGCAAAGTAAACTCAGTTGGGCCTACCTAGAATGTATGTGATTTATATATTCTGTCCTTATGTTTTTCCAGCTCATTTTACTGGTTGAGCCCAAAATTTAAGCATATCCAAATCTCAAGTGGACCATGCCACGGGAAACAGTGGGAATAATGATTTCCACCGTTGAAACCTTCCCAGGCCCTACAGTGATTTTTATTTATCATCCAACCTGTTCATAAGATCACATGGATATGGATGAAGGGAAAACACAAATATCAGCTTGATCTAAAACTTCTGTGTCCTCCAAGAATTTTTCAATGATATACATTCAGTTCACACTTTTCTTGTGGTGTGGTCCACTTTAGATTTTGATATGCTTCATTTTTTTGCACCATACCTAAAATTTCCTGTTAAGATGGATGGACGGAGTGGATAAAATACGTAAATCCACTTCTTGTGGGCCCCACAGAGTTTACTCCGCATGCTCAATACGCAATCTACTTCCCCCACCATGATGTATTTTCCTTACATCCATGTTCGTTTCAACAGCTCATTGTAGGTCATGATACAAATCTAACTCTTAGGTGGACCACCACACCACAGGAACCAATGGTGATTGAAAAATTACCATTAAAAACTCCACATTCGTCCACAAGAATGTTAATACCTAGCTGAAGGGACCACACAAATATCTGCTTGATCCAAAACTTTGGGGGCCCCATAAGAAGTGGACAGCGACGGTGGGCCCCACAATTAGGTATTTCAATTTGATTTAATTTGTAAATCCTAAATTTGAAATTTAGAATTTAAAATCCCTAATTAAGGAAGGAATTAGGGATTTTAATTTCAAAATCCCTAATTAGGGATTTACTAAATCAGTGGGCCCCACCAAATAGTGGACAGCTAACGTGGACCCCACATGCAATGGACAGCGACTGTGAGACCCACATGCATTAGATTTTGACAGTGGGCCCCACAATCAACAATGAGGATAGAGAGAGAGAGTGAGAGGAAATGGAGGAAGAAGGAAGGGAGAGAGGGTTACCGGAGGCTTGGCGGCTGCGGCGTACAAAGGCCGGTGACGGGGGTGGTCGGCTGATGTTGGTGGGCCGCGCCGGTGACGGACAGGAGTGAGGCCGTGCCGGTGACGGACGACGGACGTCGGAGGCGAGAGAGACCGGTTGAGGTGGGTGGCCGACGCCGGTGACGAACGACGGAAATCGGGTGGGGCGTGACGCGTGAGGGAGAGAAGCCGAGAGAGAGAGAGAGAGAGAGAGAGAGAGAGAGAGAGAGAGAAATGAGGGTGCTGGGGAGTCGGGCGACTTAAAACATAAGGTTATTACCGATGAAATTTTTCGTCGGTAATAGTCATTTCAAAAATATTACCGACAAAAATTTTCGTCGATAAAAGTATTACCAACGAAAATTTTCGTTAATGATGAAATTTTATGTAAAAGGCGGAAAATTGGCTCAGCATTGCCCACAGATAAGAATCGTCAGTAAAAAATTTCAAAATGCCTATTACGGACGAAAATTATCGTCGATAATACTCCACGACTTTTACCGATGAAAATGTTCATCGATAAAAACATTTTTTTGCAATGACCTTTTTAGCGACGAAGTATTTTGTCAGTAATACCTGTTTTTACCAACGAAATGCTGATTTCGTTGGTAAAAGTGTTTGGTGGGAACCATTCTGGTGGTGGCGGGAACTTTTACCGACGACTTAAGTATTTCGTTGGGGAAAATGGTTTTTTCCGACGAAAATAGTTTCGTCGGTAATACTTTCGTCGGTAAAAACCCGCTTTCTTGTAGTTTCGTTCCATAAATCATCAAGGATTTTTGTATATTCAAGCTCATAGGAGGTAGGAGACATTTTAGGATGATTGCCACTAGCTATAGTTGGTTCTTCCCTTCAACCAGGGGAATGATGGTTCTCCCAATTTAGACGGTACGTATTGTAGGATGAAGAATTGTATGATGGTTGATAAGCATATCCATACAAGTGGTCATGCATTGTCTTAACTAGTTGACCATTATGTACTCGTTCCTTTTGTTGATGCACACCTCCTACCGTACCCGGTGAAACGCTATGTAAGTTGCTTTTAATCAAATACTCATGCAGCATTTTACCCTGTTGGTCATTATTTGATTTAGCTTCATTCCGGTACTCTTCCAACGTCTTACATGGTGTCTCCTTATGTATTCTGTTTTCATTATAATACTCACGCAGCGTTTTACGTTGAGGAGTAGTGGATGTTGATTAAGTCTCAGAAAAATACTCATACTTGGAGAGGTTCCCATCACAATGACTTTACAACCCATGATCCGACAGATCATCTTTCAAAAGATACTTATAAGCTCCACCCGTTCAATCGGTTATAATGAAATTTATAAGAAGTTGAAACCTACCCTAATCTAGAAAAAAAAAAGAATAAATAAAAAGAAGGGAGATGGAGAGATGTTACCAAAAAGGGTGAGAACTACATCAGCAACAATTCCTATAAAACAAAAAAACAATGTTAGTAATCTACGATAAAAACAAAACTCTAACCTATTAAGCAATGAAAATCCTATCCTAACTAGAAACGAAACAAAAACCTTAAACCTAGGAGTGTTCAAATCTGGCACCTGCCCCGGGTAGCGGCGCTAAAAACGTGTTCGCCAGCCCCAAGTATAAGGCCGCGATGTAGTAATAACTAGGTGAGACCGAGGTCGATTCACGAAGAAGGAATATGAAAAACTAGATCCAAACACTCTAAGGTTACCCAGGTCTAAAACTAAACTAATCTTAAATTGGTTTTAAAGGAAAAATAATTCTGAGTTAAAATTATGAAAAGAAAATACTAAGGCATCAAGGATCCACTTCTAGTATTAGCCATGCTGAATTCAATGATTCATTTCACACACAACTGGAATCGAAGTCCTGTCTCTATTCAGCTGGAATATATAACAGTTAAATCACGCAAACATCTAAAATAGATGGTTGTTCATTGATTTGGTTCCCTCAATAAAGCTCAAGCATTGGGCACACTCAACGTATAGGCTAATCCTTTATCCAATCTAGTTGAGATCATAACTATAGCCTTTATCAAATTCTATCACTACACTTGACTAGAACCAATGATTTGAACTCTAATTAAACTAATATCAACAAGCAAAAACATTTATCTCAGATTTATACAAAAGATACATGAACTCTTCATTAAATAGTTCTAATATTAGAAATCCAACTGTTTTAATCCATGGAGAACTCGAAGCATTCACCACATCCAATGAATCAAAGGCTTTCATAAATCAAAATCCAATATACCAATCTAATTAATCTTAGAAATTCAACAAGAACTCATGTACATGGCATGGCACACAAGATCCCTGAATTATCTAAAACTATCAACTTTATTCAAACCATTAATGAGTTATGTACCAACGAAACCATAATTCAAAATCAAAGACTCAAAGCATGAATAATAAACTAGAAGTTTCACCTCTCAGTTCTAGCTGAGAATTAGCCCAAGGAAAACATAAGAAAAACAAGAACTAAAACTAGAACTATAAAAGAAAGAAAAATTAGTTGTAGAAGGCTAGGAAGCCTCCTAAGACTTGATCTCCTTACTCCACACGTCCTATGATGCCTTAGGAAGAGAGTGGAGGTGACACTTTATAGAAGAAATCCCACACCAATTTGGAAACTTCGAAAATCTGCGTAACACTTCCGCATACGAGAGTCGGTGGCCGGTCGGTTGTAGCCCATGGCCGACTGGTCGTGGTTCACGAACCACTGAACAAAACTAAAATTCAGACTTTTAGCGTATTGCGTATCGATCGGGCGATTGGTCGTGGCCTTCTAACGATTGGTCATGGGACCGGTTGTAAACACCCAAAAACAATCCAACGAGTTTAGCAATCGATGAGGATTTTCAAATTTAATTTAACCGATCTGGCAACCGATCTTGGGCATTGGCCGACCGGTCATCTGACTGGTCATGGGGACAATTTCTTTGAGTTTTTTTCGTTTCTCTTTTCCTTTATTTCTTGCTTCTTTCCTCCTTTTCTTGGCCTTTCTTCTATTGATCTTCATTGTATTTCAAAATAGGTCTTTAAGCATCAAATCCATGAGATCTCTTTTATCTTCCTACAATCATAAATACACATATAAGATGAGTCTTTTAACACTATAAACCATGCACATTGTGTGATGAATTGGGGTCTAAATATGCACAATTCAAAGCTCAACAAAGAGTGAGACTGAAATCAAAGTGCAACTGAAGACAACATATATCGGCAGGTCGACTGACAAGTTCGGTTGGCTAATGGCATGTGTTGACCAGCCTAATTTCATTGAAAAATTAAGTTTTGAGACTTGACCTGCTTGACAGTTTTTAGGGTAATCGGTCAGCTGATGCCCATGGTCGACCAGCCAACGAAGGCTCAAGAAGTTCAAAATTCTTTTAAAATTTGATATTCAGAAGTGTGGACCCTCGCCGATTTTTTCGCGCTCCCCACACGACGTTCTTCTCCCTTCCCCTTTCCTTTCGGAAAAGAAGGAGATGAGGATGCGTGAGTGCGAAATCGCCGTTTGTGCCACTGGCTTGCCTCGTTCTCGAGGGCTTTGTTTGGTTGTCGTGTTAAGCTGGATATGTTTAAATGAGTTTATATAAGACCAGAGTCGCCACTAGCCAGTTACTTCGAATCTACAGTCGGCTAGACCCCGTAGAAACGTTAGAGAAGGGGATCCGAAGATCCTTTCCTCTAAAATGACTCCTGTTGATCTGCGGTCAGAGATTCAAGGTAAGGGATCACGGTTACAGGGTGGGAAGAGGTTAAGCACCCCACACACTGCCCGTACCGAAGTACGGTCTCTACTTCACAGAATCGATCGGATACTTGAAAGTCTAGTTTAATCCTCGTATATTCTCATGGATGACATGATGCATGAATGCGGGTCTGAACAGTAAGAGTTTCTGATGGGCAGGTTCCAACAACGGGCAAGCCCAGAGCGTACGCTCGAACTGACAGGTGCTTAATGTAAGACGTATGCAGTGTGCTTGAATGATCAAGGTGTTTTATGGTGAAGCGTGAATGCAGGTCTGAACAGTAAGAGTTTCTGATGGGCAGGTTCCAACAACGGGCAAGCCCAGAGCATACGCTCGAACTGACAGGTGCTTAATATAAAGACATATGCATGTGTGTTTGAGTAATCAAGGTGCTTGTAGTGAAGCAGGGGGGTTGGAAGAAAAGTAAATGTTGCACTTATGCTAGATGCAAATGAGATGATGCTGGAAAAAGAGTAGCTGGATGGACGGAGGTGTCGTAAGGGTTGGCTTCGAGTGGTTGGATCAAGACTTGGATGGCTTGGGAGGCTTGGACCAGTGGTCAGGCTGGGCTGGACCTGGGTTAGACTCTCCTCACTCGGGCTCTCCTTGGTGGAAAAATGGGCTAAAGGGTGGAGAGATGGACTCAGAGCTCTCGGGCTGAAATGGACTCGAATGGCCTCGAATGGATGCTTGAAATGAGAAGGGGAGGGGGGTATTTATAGCAGCAGAGAGTGGCAGCTCTCGTAATTTTGTCCGGGCGGCCTGCCATGGGCCGCCCGTACGGCCACTCCTCGGTTTCCAGCGAGTACGGCCGTTCCCTCGGGGCTGCTGTTGGACTCGCTGGTCGACTCAGTGAGTTGACTCAGCGGGTCGACTCGGTGGTTTGACTCGACGGGTTGACTCGGTGTTTTGACTCGACGGGTTGACTCAGCGGGTTAACTCAGCGGGTTGACTCATCGGGTTGACTCAGTGAGTTTGACTTTTTGGGATTTTTTGACTAGCCTTTTTTATGGGGGGTTTTTCAGGGTGGTTTTTAAGGCTGGGTTGACTGGGTTCAGGCTTGAACTGGGCTATGGAATGGGGCTTACAAGGGTGAGTTTGGCTGAGTTTGGACTTGGGATTTGGGGGTATGGTCCTCCGTTCAACCAGCTATCTCTACCAACAGTGTAGCCGAAGGTGGGGTGTCTACAGATGCCCCTCTTTGGCAGAGGTTGCGTGCAACCGAATGCCAAAGCGAGTGGACACCCCACTTCTGACCCGGTCATTCATAGATCATGTTCTGAAATCTTTGCTTGCTTTTGCATCTGTGCCAATTGATCGTTTGGAGATCGCTCACTCGCACATACCGCGGAAGTTTGGAGAAAACGTTGCGATTGTCCCTGCAGTTTGCTGCAACCTGGGTACCCAATCGCAACCCTTCCATTCCCGATCGGTACTAACATCGAAAAGGTACAGCAGAGCCTCTGCGTCGACAGTCTTACGAGGTTACTGACCCTGTGATTGATTGTATGTTTGATGTTTTCCCAGATCACTCCAGGAATACTTGTTTCGCTTGACTGTCAAAGTGGTTAGACGCCCTGCGTCAGATAGTCTTACGGGATTCTACTACGCCGACTTGGACTCAGTCAAGGTACTTCAGGCATCCACGCCTAGGTATGTGCGGGTGGGCTTTTTCCACCCGATCCGCTGGTTTCGATGCTTAGTTTGCAATTCATTCTTTCCTTGATTGTGGTCTGGAATCTTTATTGTCCTTTGTATCTGAGTCAATTGATTGTCTGGAAATTGATAACTCGCACATACCGCGAGAGTTTGGAGAAAACGTTGCGATTGTCCCTGCAGTTTGCTGCAACCTGGGTACCCAATCGCAACCCTTCCATTCCCGATCGGTACTAACATCGGAAAGGTACAGCAGAGCCTCTGCGTCCGTTAGTCTTACGAGGATGCTGACCCTGAGACTGATTGTGTGATGTTTGATGTTTTCCCAGATCACTCCAGGAGTACTTGTTTTGCTTGACTGTCAAAGTGGTTAGACGTCCTGCGTCAGATAGTCTTACGGGATTCTACTACGCCGACTTGGACTCAGTCAAGGTACTTCAGGCATCCACGCCTAGGTATGTGCTGGTGAACTCTTTCCACCCAATCTGCTGATTTTGATACTTGGGTTACAATTCATCGTTTCCACCTGTTCAAATGGTTTCTGTGACTGAGCCTTTTGGCTTTCATCTTTTTTGTATCTTGGCATGTGGTACGACCGCACTGACACTGGAGTTCAGTTCGATCGTACTTTGAGTGCATTGGATCCGATGATCTCCGGGGAAACCGCGAGACATCAGATCTTATTTGATTTTTGCGTTGGCTCCTACCCAGAGATATGGAAGATCTCCTGGTGTTTTGGAGACAGAACGCTCTACTGGAAAATATTTTTGGGTTTTTGAAAAGCTACCCACTCTGGGGAGTGATACTCCGTGGGGTTTTTATTTGCAAAAAGTAATATTTTTTCATCTTTTTGAAATGAAAAACTGGTTGCACGTGCCTCCACTAGGGATGCCTGTGGGGTCTTTGGCTAACCGACTTTTATTTTGAAAGCAGGTAAACATGATGATTGATGCGATGGATGCTGATGCATGGAGATGCATGATGAATGCATGGCTTGGCTCATTCTCTTTCAGTTTGATGATTTTGCTTTTGCTGGAGATGCAGAGAATTTTGAGCTTATTGCTTGCAGGGTTGTACTCCCTTGGGGATTTTTCTTTTTGATACGGAGGTTTGGACAGCGGGTTGGTCAAGATCCCGACCCGTGGTCGATCAGGTCCATCGTCCCAAGATGCTGTTTCTTTGCTAATGAGAATGTACGAGGATATCATTCGACTTCAAGATATTCTTCTGGGCATACATGTGATTGAGATGGTGTTTGGTTGCCCGTTTTGGTCAAGATTCCAATTTGCGGGCGATTGGATCCGTCATCCCAAATTGTGAAGAGAATGGAGTTCAAGACTCCTGAAGTGTAGTGCTGGGGGACAGTGACAATTTTTGTGATTTTTGTAAATATGTGATCCGAATCTTTATCTGAGTGGGTAGAGATTGGTTTATTGAAAACACAGTAAATATTTTTTGTATCTTTGAGGATATTTTCTTCGAAAGCAAGAGAAATATTTTTGTGATTTTTGACAATATTTTGATTGAAAGCAAGGGAAATATTTTTGTGGTTTTTGAAAATATTTTTATTTGAAAGCGATGGAAATATTTTTTGTGATTTTTGACAATATTCTGATTGAAAGCAAGGGAAATATTTTTGTGATTTTTGCAGATATTTGATTTGAAAGCGATGGAAATATTTTTTGTGATTTTTGACAATATTCCGATTGAAAGCAAGGAAAATATTTTTGTGATTTTTTTTGAAGAGGTGATTTTGCAATGTTTTTGTATTTTGTGATTTTTCTGAAATGCAGGGAAAAGATGTGGAATTTCCATCCACTTCTAGCTTCTACTGCTGGTAAGGCACCCGATCCATTTTACGTTAGCGAGCAAGACGAGTCTCACATAGTTAAGTGCCGTAGTTTTACATCTTCGGACGAGGAGATTTTGAGGGTTTTCAGTCAACACACCCAAAAAGTTGCCTGTTCCTCATGTGCAATGCACATAGACCACGTATCGTCCGACGGACTCCTTCGGCCACAAAATGAGCCACATCCTCACATTTCCCTTAGTCAATCCAGTTTGGGGTCTTACGTTGCTCACAATTCCGTGAGGGTGAGCTCCACCTCCCAACAGCCTTAATCCCCTTCATGAGTTCTAGGAATAGGGAACATCCGTCAGCTTCAACAGCGACTTCCAAATCAAGGTTGTCTATCACGGTGCGTTCAACACGAACAGGATTGCGGAGTTCTGCCCGCCACAGCCCTTACCTGTTTAAGAGATTCCAGACACCCGTACGATCAAGTGTCAGCCATGCCTGGAACAGGTTAGGAAAGAAAGCCCCCGAGAAGTTAATCCCAGTGTAGTTTTAGGTCTTCGGACCACTGGGGATAAGTTGGTGGGTTGAAACTGGTGGTGAAAACTTTTTTGTTTTATATTGTATATATTTTTTTGTTTTGAAAAAGGTTCCAGATTTCAACTCGGGTGATCAAGATTGATACTGGTTTTTATGGAAAGCTTTAAAATATTTTTGGTATTTTTTGAAATGATCCGGGTTATCGAACCATGATCTCAACGGTCGAGGCCGATGCCGGTTTTTAGTTGAAAGCAAGAAAGGTCCCCCGAGAAATTAATCCCAGTGTAGTTTAAGGTCTTCGGACCATGAAACTGTACAAAAGAGGGGCAAACATTTTTTTTTTATTTTTCAAAATGATCCAGATCATCAGATCTTGGCCTGAAAGGCTGGGATCGATGCTGGTTTTTATTGAAAATCTCTCGGGATGTTAATCCCGACGTAGTTTAAGGTCTTCGGACCAAAACTTTGTACAAGGGGGGCAAACATATTTATTTATTTATATTTTTTTTTTCGAAATGATCCAGATCATCAGATCTTGGCCTGAACGGCTGGGATCGATGTTGGTTTTTATTAAAAATCTCTCGGGACGTTGATCCCGACGTAGTTTAAGGTCTTCGGACCCAAAACACTTTAAAAGTAAACAGTAATCAAGGGCGGAGATTCTTGGGATTCTTCTTGGAATGGTTTGGATCATCTGGTCATGCCTTTGGATGGTTGAGATCATTGTTTGACCAAGTCAAATTCTCGTTTCTTTTCTTTGAAAATTCCATGGAACATTTCCACATCATCATCCCAATTTCTCACCCATTTCTCATGAGATGAGATTTTGGTGAGATTTCTTCCTTTTTCTCACCATTCTCTTCCATCACTTCATCCTTACATGAAGGTACAAGATTCACTTGCAACCATCCTTCCCAAGGAGGAGTTCTTCCCAAGGAGAGGAGGTGAGAAGTCACCTCACTTAGGTGGAGGCTAGGACGGCCTCCCATGGGCCGCCCGCCCGGTCTGTGCCTCCTGGTCTCTTCAGGGGGCTGGGTAAAAGGGTGCCCTCCCCTTTTCTATATAACATGGGGCACCCTCCCCCCCTCAAACGTGCAATCTCTCTCTTCTTTCTCTCATACTCTTTCTTTCTTCAAGTTTCCTTTCTCTTCTTTGGTGGTCCTTTGCTCTTCTCAAGTGGTGGGCCTTAGAGAAGTCTTGGGACAGCAAGGTGGTCCTTCTTTGGTGGGTGGTAAAGGTATGGACCACTTCCTTTCTCTTTCTTGTCCTTTTACATCTTCATTGTCTCTTCTCATGATCCTTTTTCTTTTTCATGTAGCTATTCAAAGGGGTGTGAAGGTGGGCCCAAGCATTCTTGATCTTTTCCTAGATCTCAAGTCTCTTTCAAAGGTGGTGCATGGAGAAGGACATTGCAAGCTCTCCACTTCATCATTTTTTCCTTTTTCACACTCCCTCCATGTGCATGTAAAGAGTAATTTTGCCATGTCATCAAGTGTGCATGGCAAAATACTCTATCTTTTTCATGGGAGTTGGGCCTCTTCTCATGTGTATCAAATGGGCTCAAGTGAAGTCATGGCCCTTGGTGTATTTGATGGGCCCACTGCTTCATTTTGGGCTCCCTCATGCTTTCTTGCCCTTGTCATTTTTCCTTAATGCTCTTCCTTTCTTTTCCATCTTTTTTTTTTCAAGGTTTGGGCCCATGGGCATGGTAGGGCCCATCTCAAGTTTTGGGCTCATGGGGCTCATTTTGGGTGACCCCATCTTTCTTTACATGTGTATGGACCAAGGTGACTAGCCTCTTTTACATTTGGATCTCAAATGGGCTAGTTTTCCTAGTTGGGCTTATATGGACAAGTAGCCCAACTCTTCCATCATTTCTTGATTATGATGTACATCCTTGTACAAGGTGTAGTGGGCTCCTTAGAGTCCCTATATGTGGATGGGCTTTTGGGACCTCATTCTTGACGCCCAAGATTATGGCTTCCCTTAAGCCAGCGATGCATGCTTCATACTCTGCCATGTTGTTGGTGCACTCGAATGCGATGCGCCTCGAGATAGGAATAGGGACATCATCTGGAGAGTAGAGGATTGCTCCAATACCACTCCCTTTAGAATTTGCTGCGCTGTCGAAGAATAACGTCCATTCATCTTTTTTCTTCTTTTCTTCCTCTTCAATGAGCAAGAGATCTTCATCAGGGAAGAATGTCGTGAGCGGCTGATAGTCCAGGAGAGAGTGAGCCGCAAGATGATCGGCGAGGGCCTGTCCCTTGATTGCCTTTTGAGTGACATAGGTGATGTCAAACTCAGACAAGAGTAGCTGCCATTTAGCTATCCTTCCAGTGAGTGCCGGCTTCTCGAACAGGTACTTGAGCGGATCCATGTGAGCGAGGAGGAGAATAGGGAATGCAATCATGTATTGACGGAGTCGCTGAGTTGCCCAGACTAGGGCGAGGCAAGTCTTCTCGATCGGGGAATACCTGGTCTCGTAGTCGGTGAACTTTCGACTCAAATAGTATATTGCTTGTTCCTTCTTCCCGGTCTCATCATGTTGGCCGAGGACACAGCCGATGGCTTCTGCTGCTACCGAGATGTATAACAATAGTGGTCGTCCGGGAGCGGGCGGCACTAGGACTGGAGGATTCATGAGATATCTCTTGATGCGATCGAAGGCGACTTGGCAATCATCATTTCATTCTTTTGGAACGTTTTTTCGGAGGAGCTTGAATATGGGTTCACAGATAGGTGTGAGCTGTGCGATGAAGCGACTGATGTATTGAATTCTGCCGAGGAAGCCACGAATTTCTTTCTCTGTTCTAGGAGGGGGCATCTCGATGATTGCTCTGGTTTTGGTCTCGTCAACCCTGATGCCATCCTCGCTCACCATAAAGCCGAGGAGCTTACCTCCCATTGCACCGAAGACACATTTCTGAGGATTGAGGCGGAGCTTGTACTTTTCTAATCTGTTGAATAACTTCTTCAGATCTTCAAAGTGTCCTTCAATTGTGCGAGATTTGACGATCATGTCGTCCACATATACTTCGAGCTCCTTGTTCATCATGTCGTGGAATAATGCTGTCATTGCTCGCTGATATGTTGCTCCTGCGTTCTTCAGACCGAACGGCATCACCCTGTAACAGAAGGTTCCCCAGGGAGTGATGAACGATGTCTTCTCGCGATCTTCGACGGCCATTTTGATCTGATTGTAACCTGAGAACCCGTCCATGAATGAGAAGACCTTGTATCCAGCAGTGTTGTCGACCAGAGTGTCGATATGTGGCAAAGGGAAGTCATCTTTAGGACTGGCTTTGTTGAGATCTCGGAAGTCGATGCACATTCGAACCTTGCCGTCCTTCTTTGGTACTGGCACGATGTTGGCGAGCCATTCAGGGTAGTTGGAGACTACCAAGAATCCCGCGTTGTACTGCTTGATGACTTCATCTCGGACTTTCAGAGCCCATTCTGGCTTCATTCTTCGAAGTTTTTGCTTCACTGGCTTCATATCTGCCTTGGTTGGCAGATGGTGTACAACGAGCTCTTCATCGAGCCCCGGCATGTCTTCATATGAGAACGCGAAGTTGGACAATCTTGGAGCTAGGAACTCTATCATTTTCTGTTTCATCTCAGGTGGCAACGATTTTCCAATGCGTACTTCCCTAGGGATCTCAGGTGTCCCCAAGCTTACTATCTCGAAATCATCGGCTACAACATTGGCTTTAGATTCGAACTTTTTGAGGAGATCCTCAAGTTCGGGAGCAGGATCATCATCTTCCTCATCTCGAGCTTCGTCCAGACCCATGAGCTCGAAGTCTAATTTGATGTCAAAGTCATATGATTCGACTTCAAACTCATGTGACTCTTTAGACGAACTTGGCACACTATTGAATGCAGGAAAAGAAATATTTTTTGGTTTTTGAGATTTTTCTGAAATTGAAATGCTAAATGTTTTTGGCTTTTGAAAGTTTTTGATTTTTTTGGATTTTTGAAATTCACGGGACTTTGAACAAGCGGGCATTGCAGACCATGATTGATCCCAACTTGTTCCAAAGTTCCGGTCGCTGCTTAAACAGGCATTTTTTTTTGGAAGCCAGAGCCCTCAGATGGCTCTTTGGCTGATTCAAAAGTTAGGGGAACAGATGACCATTCAGGACCCCACACTTCCTCCCCTGAAGAGGTGGGGGTTGATGCTTTGGGCGAAGAATCATGGTCTGGCCCAATGACCATGACTTCTCGCTAGTCGGGTTCGGGATCTGAGTCGCACTCAGTCCCTCCCGGATCACTTACTTCGCATTGCAGTTCGTCTGGTTCCACAGCTAGACATGAGTTTGGAATCTGGACATCAGACCAATCTAGGGCTGGCCATTTCCCTTTCTTGGTCCAATGGATGGGCTGCTTCTGCCCCTGGCTGATGATTGAAGAAGTTGACTTTGCAGAGATGGGCAAGTCGTGCCCCTTGCTAATTGGTGCTGAGATGGGCAAGCCGTGCCCCTTGCTGATTGAAGTGGGCAGGTTGTGCCCCTGGTTGAGAGAAGTGGGCAAGTTGTGCCCCTGGTTGGGAGCAGGTGTCAGAGTAACCTGGTCCTGAAGCTGCTGTATTTGACTTCCTTCTTCGTCTTCATCCTTTTCTTCTTCTTCTGGAGGCTTAGATGGTTCGAGAATCTGATCCCATCGAATGGGGGGCCACGTGGCCCAAACTATGCTCATCGGGAGGCCTTTGTGTAGTGCAGTCGGTTGATTCCCTCCTGGATCTTTGCAAGGTTCTCCTGGCTTGACGAATTGGATGGGTGAGCATCGAAATTTCTTCCTTCTCTTGTCCATGAAGGTTGCCCTGTATCCGAGTCCCCATTTGCGTTGGTTATATACCAGCGGTACCTTTCTGGACTTGAAGTGATTCTTCATTCGGTATTTGAGGCTCAGACGCTCTACCGGTGAGAAGACACGGTCCACCCTTATCGGTTCTGGATTGGCGATAGAGTTCACAGTCTCAAATTCGAAACTGTGAAATGGGATGTCTTCTTCAGAGTGCTGGATATCGATGACCGGGATGTCTGGTTCAGTGGCAGCAGCATTAGAAGGAATGATGAGCTCCTTCTCTGCGTGGATAGAGATCACTTGATTTCCACAGATGTACTTCACCCGTTGATGTAAGGTTGACGGCACAGCTCCAACCTTGTGCAGCCACGGCCGTCCGAGCAGCATGTTGAAAGAGGCTGATATATCCAGGATTTGGAATGTGATGGTAGAAACTTCTGGACCTATCTGTACCTCTATGTCGACCTCTCCTTCCACTGATCGGCGGGTGTTGTCGAATGCTCTAACGCATATGGTGCTGGGTCGAAATGAAGAGGGACTGATTCCCAGATGTTCCGCAGTCTTGAGTGGGCAGACATTTAAGCTTGAGCCATTATCGATAAGGACCAGCGGGACGCAGAGGTCTTTGTATCGTAAGGCTATGTTGAGGGATCGGCCATGATCGCGTCCTTCTGGTGGCAACTCATTATCGGTGAAGGTGATGGCGCGCGGAGCCAGTAGCTGTCCAATCATCAATGCAATCATCTCTAGTGCCGTATCAGAGGAGACATGAGCATCATTCAAGGTCTTGGCAAACATCTCTCGGTGTATGCGAGATGTGCAGAGTAGTTCCCATACTGAGATTTGAGCAGGGATTGACTTGAGCTGAGTTGCTACATCGTATGCGGCTTCATTTTTGCTGCCGAGGCCTGAGAGGACGCCTTTGGGATCTCCTCTGTTTTGATTATCTCTTCGGATGCAACGCCCGTTGGGATTCATGTTCCCCACTTCCGCACATTCTGGATAGTGCCATGGAACTTCTTTGTAGTTTTCCTCCCTTTTGCCTTCTAGGAAACCGGTTCTTGCAACGGTGCTGTTGTGGGTACCAGATCTTCCTCGTATGGAGCTTTTGCCTTGAGGACTACATTGTTGCCTCTGCTGAAGGGGTAGTATCGAGGCTTGTCTTCATAGACCACATAAGGTCGTGGTCCTGGCTTGATTGTTCCTGGAGCGGGAGGCTCCCATGGAATGAATACTGGTCCTCTTGATATGGCAGGAGGTTTCTCTGTTCGTCCCAGCTGCCGTAGCGTGATTGACACGCCTCCGGGGTTTGCCCCTTGCAATACGACTGGCTCGACTGGAAGAGCTCCTTCCAATACAACGGGTTCTTGTTGCTGATGAGTATAATCCCTCCATTGTGGATTGGATTGTTCTTGAGTTGCCCCTTGCAAGATGACAGGTTCGTATGTGGGCTCGATGTATGATTGTGCTCCTTCCAGGACGACTGGTTCCCAGCTTGAATGATTGTAAGGTGCCCCTTGAACAACTGGTATATCATATGGAGGTGCTCCTTCGAGTACTACTGGCTCGGAGATTGAAGGAAGAAAGGGACCTGCCCCTTGCAAGATTGGAGGAGGATTTGTCGGCCCATAGGTGTAGGCGTGAATGGATTGGATGGGGGAGAAGAAGCGATCGAGATGGTCCCCTTCTTCTATACTATTGACTGCAGGGCCACGAGACGAACTGGGGTCCGTTGGATGCTGAGGCAGAGGATTCTGAAGGATGTTGGTGGAAGCTGCTGGAGAAGTTCCAGGGACCGAGATGACGATCTTGCGGTCATCAATCAGGTCTTGTATGGCATTCTTCAAAGTATAGCATTGATCAGTGGCGTGACCACGTCCTTGATGATAGGCGCAATACTCATTTTCTCGGTAGTTTGGTGGTAGAGGATGAAGAGGAGGCCTAGGTGCCATCAGAGTGAGTAACTGCTTTTGTACCAGCGTAGTCATGATTTGACTAAGTGGTTGACTGAGTGGAGTGAACTTCCTGAACTCCCTGTAATTCTGCCTGTTCTGGTATGAGTATTGGCCGTTTCCTCTGAACTGCTGCTGTTGTCGAGGTGGCTGTGGCTGAGGATTCGGTTGTGGCTGATATCGCTGAGGCCGATGCTGAACTTGATTCTGCTGATACTGTTGACGTCCCTGTGGGGGAGCACGTTGATTTCCTTGAGCAATGGTGTTGATGTTGTTTACCTCTGTTGGGCGGGGAGGAGAACCACTGCGGTTTCCATTCCCGTGCCCGATAGGTCTTCCTTCCACTCTGTTCCTCTTGACTGGAGTGGCTTGATGAGGCCATGGGGAGATCGTCCCGGCCCGGATCCCTGCTTCGACTTGCTCTCCAGCACGGATCAATTGTGAGAAATTCGCATATGGATGCGAGATGAGGTATCCGGATATGCCTGGATATGTTGAATGAACAATCATGGAGATTTGTTCTTCATCGTCGATGGGTGTCCGCATTCGAGCTGCCATAGCTCGCCAACGTCCCACATAAGCTGATAGCGTTTCATCACTCCTTTGCCTGAGAGCCGCGAGGTCGGCTCTTCTGGGTGCCATATTGAGATTGTATGCGAATCTGTCAACGAAAGCCTGGGAAAGCTGTTCCCATGTTCTGATGCGGTGGCAGTCCAATGAAGTGTACCAATCTAGGGCATCGCCCTTTAGAGATTTTTGGAACAAACGAATAAGGGCCCCTTCATTTCCTGCGATTGCACTCAGCTCCCCGCAGAAAGCCTTGAGATGTGCTGTGGGACAACCGCTGCCATCGTATCTCTTGAATTTTGGAACCTCAAAGTTTTGAGGTACTTGAGCGTCTGGGAAAGGACACAAGTCTCTGAACTTGGTCGAAGGTAAGTCGATCCCTTGCTGTCGCTGAAGCTGATTTTGCAAGATCTGGAACTGCTCCCGCAACTCGTCCAGTCCTGAGTGATCTGTTCGAGCGACTGGTGCCTCCTGGAGTAAGGCACGTTCTTCTTCGGCATAGTGGTCGATGTCTTCGACCCTATGGGCTTGCTGAAAAGCAACCGCGGGTTGCTGAAATTGATTTGATGACTGAACTGGATTCTGATGAACTTGTGCTTGAAATGATGGTAACTGAACTGGAGACTGTACTGAAGGTTGAACTGGAACTTGCTGGAAATTAACTGGATTTTGCTGAATTGACGATTGCTGAAAATTAACTGGATTTTGCTGAATTGAAGATTGCTGGAAATTAATTGGAATCCCATCGGCGGGGATATGCTGGAATTGAAAAGTGCTCCTGTTTGTAGGAGGCTGAGATGCTGGGAAGTGACCCCCTTGTTGGGTATTCGCCACTGTCCGCTGATTGATGTGGGCTTGACACTGACCCCCATTGTGGGCATTCGCCAGTGCTGTCCCTGTTGCTGGAAATTGAATTGAAATCCCATCGGCGGGGATGTGCTGGAATTGAAAAGGTGTCCCATCGGCGGGGACATGCTGAGATCTACTGAGATTGTTGTTTGCAAGATTGACTGGAAGCTGACTGGAATTCCCTGCGACTGGGATGCTCTGAGATGGTCCCGTTGTTGCAGGAAGGTATTGAGAAGGATGCCCCATAGCAAAGGGCTGAGGAGGCTGCTGTCGGTAGTCTTGGGCAGACTCCGATGGTTGTGCTTGATTTGAACTGGAGGCCGGAGGGATCCGGCATGGTTGTTGAGATTGCTGAACTGGGCCAACCTGATTGTTGGCTGCTGCGTTGGTTTGTGCTTGCATGAATTGCAAGAGCATTTCTTGCATTGCTCTCATTCCTTGTGCCAATTCTTGTATGATTGGCGTATTGTCAACGGGCTGTTGCGCTGGAGGTTGCGCTTCGGTCATTTCGAGAGCAGGGAAGTGATGAGTTTCTTCTTCGTGGTCGGACATGTCTTGCTGAGCCCGAGTGCGGATTATGCTGCGGAAGGGAAGTTGTCTTCGCGTACGTTGAGCCCGAGGAGGCGCAATGGTGAGGACTGTACTCTACTCTTTTTGGGTTTTGGGATTTTCTTTTTTTTTTTTTGTTTTTGGTTTTGGGTAGAATGCTATGCAGATGAGATTGTATGAGGATTAGTGACTTTCAAGTACGGGAAGGATTCTGTTTTTCAAGTCGGATCACGACTAGTGGGACTATCTATTCCCCAGCAGAGTCGCCATTCTGTGGACCCTCGCCGATTTTTCCGCGCTCCCCACACGACGTTCTTCTCCCTTCCCCTTTCCTTTCGGAAAAGAAGGAGATGAGGATGCGTGAGTGCGAAATCGCCGTTTGTGCCACTGGCTTGCCTCGTTCTTGAGGGCTTTGTTTGGTTGTCGTGTTAAGCTGGATATGTTTAAATGAGTTTATATAAGACCAGAGTCGCCACTAGCCAATTACTTCGAATCTACAGTCGGCTAGACCCCGTAGAAACGTTAGAGAAGGGGATCCGAAGATCCTTTCCTCTAAAATGACTCCTGTTGATCTGCGGTCAGAGATTCAAGGTAAGGGATCACGGTTACAGGGTGGGAAGAGGTTAAGCACCCCACACACTGCCCGTACCGAAGTACGGTCTCTACTTCACAGAATCGATCGGATACTTGAAAGTCTAGTTTAATCCTCGTATATTCTCATGGATGACATGATGCATGAATGCGGGTCTGAACAGTAAGAGTTTCTGATGGGCAGGTTCCAACAACGGGCAAGCCCAGAGCGTACGCTCGAACTGACAGGTGCTTAATGTAAGACGTATGCAGTGTGCTTGAATGATCAAGGTGTTTTATGGTGAAGCGTGAATGCAGGTCTGAACAGTAAGAGTTTCTGATGGGCAGGTTCCAACAACGGGCAAGCCCAGAGCATACGCTCGAACTGACAGGTGCTTAATATAAAGACATATGCATGTGTGTTTGAGTAATCAAGGTGCTTGTAGTGAAGCAGGGGGGTTGGAAGAAAAGTAAATGTTGCACTTATGCTAGATGCAAATGAGATGATGCTGGAAAAAGAGTAGCTGGATGGATGGAGGTGTCGCTTGGCTTCGAGTGGTTGGATCAAGACTTGGATGGCTTGGGAGGCTTGGACCAGTGGTCAGGCTGGGCTGGACCTGGGTTAGACTCTCCTCACTCGGGCTCTCCTTGGTGGAAAAATGGGTTAAAGGGTGGAGAGATGGACTCAGAGCTCTCGGGCTGAAATGGACTCGAATGGCCTCGAATGGATGCTTGAAATGAGAAGGGGAGGGGGGTATTTATAGCAGCAGAGAGTGGCAGCTCTCGTAATTTTGTCCGGGCGGCCTGCCATGGGCCGCCCGTACGGCCGCTCCTCGGTTTCCAGCGAGTACGGCCGTTCCCTCGGGGCTGTTGTTGGACTCGCTGGTCGACTCAGTGAGTTGACTCAGCGGGTCGACTCGGTGGTTTGACTCGACGGGTTGACTTGGTGTTTTGACTCGACGGGTTGACTCGACGGGTTGACTCAGCGGGTTAACTCATCGGGTTAACTCAGTGAGTTTGACTTTTTGGGATTTTTTGACTGGCCTTTTTTATGGGGGGTTTTTCAGGGTGGTTTTTAGGACTGGGTTGACTGGGTTCAGGCTTGAACTGGGCTATGGAATGGGGCTTACAAGGGTGAGTTTGGCTGAGTTTGGACTTGGGATTTGGGGGTATGGTCCTCCGTTCAACCAGCTATCTCTACCAACAGTGTAGCCGAAGGTGGGGTGTCTACAAGAAGGTAATTGACCGACCGATGCCCATCGTTGACCGACCGACATGACAAGTCGGTGCGTAATATCTTACGTAATTTGGAATCGGTGCTCGATTTTTCCTATAAATAGAGGGTTCTTCTACACGTCTAAGGCATTTCTAGGTTTCCTAAAAATTGCAGAAGGTGGGGAATTTAAAGTAGAGGCTTTTACATTGATTTTTGAGTTTTTCTAGTTCTAGTTCTTTTATTTTCTTCTTTTTCTTAGAGATTTTAGTTTAATCATGTTATTTGTTAGATAAACCTCATAGATAGAGTAAAGAGGTGACACTTGTAGTCATTCTTAATGCTTTAATTCATTTTTTCAAGTACTTGAGCTTCAATGTTGGATTTTTCAGACTTTAGTTCAAATAAACTTGACAGTTTTAGAGAATTCTAAAGATCTCTTATGATTCTAGTTATATGGGATGCTTTTGAGTTTTTGAGATTAATCAGATTGGTTTTTATGAGTTTTTGAATGATGAAAACCTTAGATCTATCATGATTTCAAGATACGATGGATGCTTTGTAGTTCTCCATTAATTTAAGTTCTCGAAGTTGAAGTTGACCTATTTTTCTAAAAGGTTAAATCTTATATTGGGTTGTGATTATGCTTTGATTGAATTTATTTTTTTATTGCATAGAGACAGGTCTTCAATTCCAATTGTGTAACATGCTTGGATGGATAAATTAACATTATGAATTGTTACAAGTGGGCGCTCTGGTGTTTTAATTCCCTAAATTCTCTTTATTCTTAGTTGTTTATGTTGTTGAAACTCTTCCTTGATTATTTATTCCAAATTTAGTTAATCTAGATTGGTTTGGAATTGTTGCTTTCTTCATAATCCCTATGGAATGATCTTGGTCTTAACCGACTTATTACTACAACGCATCCTTGCACTTGGGGTTACCTAACAAGTTTTTTAATATCGTTGCCAGGGAATTTAAGTGAATGTTAACGGTTCTGAACTTAGGATTAATATAGGGTAGAGTAAGTTTTACAGCTTTTTACGAAAATATGTTTCTTTAGATTTTCTATAACACTAACAGTTTTTGGTTGTTTGTTTTATAGGATCTTCATTAACCTAGTTCAAGTATTCCGGTACTGTCGTTCTAACTTAGTTTTTAATTCATTCTTTTAGTTCCTTTCTAGATTTCTTGGTTTTTAATTCATTCTTTTAATTCCTTTTTCGTATTTCTAGTTTAGATTTTAGATTGTAATTTTGTATGGTTTATGCTTTGTTGGGAATATGACCACACTTTTTTGTCTCTTAAGCAAATGAGGTTTAGTTGAAGGACTTCCTAATTAACCACATGCTAAAAGACGTTTGAAATTTTTTGAGAATTGTAATGGTTAAAAATCAACCGAATCCTCACAATCTTTCCAATCCACAAAATTAAAATAATCAAGAGGGTCAAGGGGAAAATGATGTTTTTAATGCTCCTCCAGTTATAATGTTACATGATTACCTACAACCAACCTGGACAACTACACCTTCCTGCAGGATTTTTCCACTCAATGTATGAAATGTGGATGTTAAGCCGGGTGTGATTCAACTTCTCCTTAAGTTTCATGGGCTAGACTTTAATAGCCTTTATCTACATTTAAAAGAGTTTGATGAAGTGGTAACAACTTTACTATATAACAATGTCATACAAGATATTTTAAAATTAAAGTTGTTCCCCTTCTCTTTGAAAGAAAAAGGCAAAGCATGACTTCAGTCTCTAAGGCCAAGATTAATAGGCTATTGGGCTTAATTGACTCGGGAGCTCCTTAAAAATTCTTCCCGATACATAAGACTAATGCATTAAGACGTGCCATCATGAATTTCTCCAATAAAGAAGAAGAAACATTTTTCCAATGTTGGGAAAGATTTAAGGATCTTTTACTTACTTGTCCATATCACAGGTATGAAAGATGCATGTGATAAGTTTCTTTTATGATGGAATAAACTCTACCATGCACCAATTTGTTCAAATGATATGTAACGGTGAGTTTTTAGACAAGGATCCTTAAGAGGCATGAGATTCTCTTGAGATGGTGGCAAAAAAACGTACAATCATGGGATACCACCAACAAGACGTGATAGTACCAAACCTCAGCCTAAAGAGAGAGGAGGCATGTTGTTCGCTAGCCCCAAGTATAAGGCTACGATGTAGTAATAACTTAGTGGTGAGCTCTGAATTGTGCATATTCTAACCCCAATTAATCACACATTATGCATACTTTGAATGTTAAAAGACTCATCTAATACATGTTTGTGTGATTATAGGAATGAGAGAGAGACTCCGCCAATATGATGACTAAAGACCTTCTTTAGACACATTTGAAATCAAAGAAGAAAGAGCTAAAAGGTGGAGGAAAGAAGTAAGGAAGAAAGAAGAGAAGAAAAGAAAAAAGTACAAAGAGACAGCCTGCACGACCAGTCGTCCAACCGGTCAGTCACTACAAAGGACCGGTCGCCCGACCGATTAAATTTCTTGAGGCTGTGAGGGTTTTAATGCAAAACTCGTTGGGTCGGCTGAAGACCATGATTTAAAAATCCTTTCTGTTCATTGCTCTGCAATCACCGACCGGTCACTCGACCGATCAGCCAGAGGGTCTAACTGGTCGGTCACACCTAGTAAACAGAAATTGCTATTTTGGTTTTGAATTTCTCTACGCAACTGCGTAAGTTGTTACGCAATTCTGGAAGATTCTTCAGTAGTGGTGCGTGAATATTATAAAAGGACACCTAGGGGCTCATCTAAACTCATCATAGAAGAGATCTAAGTTTGTGAGAGGTCAAGAGGATCGTCGTGGAGAGTCTACAACTCCTCCGACTTCAGGTTTTTCTAGTTTTTCATGCTTTCAAGTAGTTTTATGTTCAATTCTAGTTCAAGGATGATAATGCTTGGCTAGAACCTCTTAGCTAGGGCTAAGAGGTGAAGCTTGTAGTTAGTTTCAATGATCAATTCATTTACTTCAAGTACTCTTACTTTGGATTTTTAAGTTCTAGTTTGAATAAAAGTTGTATTTTTAGAAGTTTTATGAGAGTTCATGTACTTCAGACATGAGTTCCTTGCAATTCTCTAAGATTAACATATTGGTTTGATTAGATTCGAATTGTAGTAACCCTAAAGCATGCCATAATCTCTTGGTATGGCTATTACTTCGTGTTCGCTCACCTCAAGTGCAAGGTTGTGATGTAGTAATAACTCAGTGAGACCGAGGTCAATCCACAGGAAAAAGGATAAATTAATTCAAACTTACTCTAATAACTTCAATCTTAAAGTTCAGAAAATTCAGTTTTAAGAACTAAGTAAAAACAATAACTTAAGTAGAGGAAAAACTGAGAATAAAGAGAAAACTAGAGCTTAAAGGATCCACTTGTAGTAGTCCAATGCTAATCCATTCATCCAAGTACAAACACAATTAGAATCAAAGTTCTATCTCTCATCTAATTGGAAGATATAGCATTCAAGCATAAACAACCCACTCAAATATGAAAATTCAGAATTTTAGTTCTAATAGAGCATGTAGAATTCAAACTTATAGCCTTCGAAGTAACAGCCATACCAAGAGATTATGTCATGCTCTAGGGTTATTATAATTTGAATCTAATCAAACCAACATAACAAGCTCAGAAAATTGCAAGGAATTCATGTCCCAAGTACATGAACTCTCATAAAACATTTAAAAATACCACTTTTATTCAAATTAAAACTTCAAACTTCAAACTTAAGTAAGAGTACTTGAAATAAATGAATTCAACATTGAAACTAAGCTACATGCTTCACCTCTTAGCCCTAACTAAGAGGTTCTAGCCAAGCATTGTCATACTTCAACTCGAATCAAAGGAAAAACAACTACAAAGCATGAAAAACTAGAAAACCCGAAGTCGGAGGAGTTGCAAACGCTCCACGATGATTCTCTTCACCTCCCACGAACTGAGATCTCTTTTAAGATGATTTTAAATGAGCCCCTAAGTATCCTTTTATAGCATTCATGCTCCACCGTCACAGAATCTTTCAGAATTGCGTAGCAACATACACACTTGCGTAGGGAGTTTTGGAGCTGAAATTAAAAGTTGTTGGATTCTGAATGTGGCTGACCGGTCTGGACCTGTCGGACCTGTTTGGTTAACCGATCACAACCGGTCTGACCCACTAAAATTTGTCCAGCGTGTTCATAAGGAGGGGCGGCAAGGTGGCCAACCGGTCAGACCTAATGATCTTTGTTCTTTTTCTTTCTTTCATTCTTCTCTACTATCCATGCTTCTTCTCACCTCTCTTGGCTCATCTTCTATCATCTTCAAAGTACTATAAAGTCGTTTTTTAACATCAAATAAGCTCTCTCTCTCTCTCTCTCTCTCTCTCTCTCTCTCTCTCCAACAAATACAAAAGCATGCATTGGATACAACTTTAATCATAGAAATCATGCATAATGTGTTGAATGGGGTTAGAATATGCACAATTCAGAGTTCAATGCACCCTCAACTAGCATTTTGCTATTCCTGAGCAAAACATGCATGAAACTAATCACTTCTCCAAAACCTCAACTCTCTCTTGGAAACTATACTTTATAAACTTAAAGACATACTAGTTAAAAATTCAGAGAAAATTAGTGATAAAAAAAACTGAAATCTTAAACTCCCTAAATATAATAAGTGATTCAATAGAATCCCCACCAATTGATTGATAAATAGAAGAATCCGAACAATTGAGGTCTAGTGTGCATAGTGAATGTTCATCTCATGAATTTTCAAGATTACCTTCTTCATAGATTAACGAAACTAAAGATATAAAAGTGTATAGATCAACCACATGCCTATGACAAGAATTTACCTTACCATTCCTTCGACAGCTTTTACACTACTTCCCATTTCTAGCTTAGGTTACGGGTAGACCTTCCCCTGGTTGGTGATAGGTAGCCCTTTTCAGAATTTTGCAACATATCTTCAATAAAATCTCCTTTTTCTTTTTCTTTTCACTATTAACATGAGATATGGTTTTTAGAAATCTATATATTTAACATTCTTCACTACTTATTTCCTGAACGTGATGGACAAAGTTCCCCGGCTTGGTTCTTCAACATTTTAGATCTTAGTCTAACCGATCTACAAATCTACATATCCCTTCAATCATGAGAATCGTGTAATGTGAACTAGGCTCAGAAGTGTTCAAATTTTCTATCAATCAAATCAATAGGAAAATTCATATAGAAAACTATTATATTATAGGTAATTCAAGGCTTTCAAAATCAATCACTTCATCTTTCTTTCTCTCATATTCGTAACATCCCAATAATTCATCTTTCTCTCATATTCGTAACATCACTTCATCTTTTTTTCCTACAGAAATTGCTCGAAATATCACAAAATACTATATTCATTTAGGAATCTCATCCCCTAAACAAAACCTTACATTGTCCTCAATGTAAAAAGATATGCAATAAGCGATGACATAAGGGCAATGATAAAAATAAAAGAGGGTGAGAACGAGAGTACCTAAGAGAGTCGATCATGGAAATCTACCTCCAACAAGTAAATCTAAGAAAGCAATAATCCTAAAATAGAAAACAAACAAATCCTATTCTACGTTATACCTCCATCAGACTAAGAGATCAATCATCGCGATACACAGGATCCTTCAGAGGGATAGACATAGTCTCCGAATCAAACTTCTCAACAAATGATTTTAAGCGTTGTACGTTCACTTTAAAACAGTTACTATTCTCGCCGCATTCTCTATCTTGACAGCCTTATAAAGAAAAACTTCTTTGACAATGTATGAGCCGGTCTATCGAGATCTTAGTTTTTTCGGAAAAGGATGAATTTAGGATTATACAAGAGTACTTTTTGACATTCATGAAAAGATTTTCTGAAAATATGCTTGTCATGGAAGGCTTTCATCCCACTCTTGTAAATTCTTGAGCTCTTATAAGCATCGTTCCAGATCTCATCAAGCTCATTCAATTAGAGTTTGCAAAGTGAGCTAGCCTTGTCAACATTAATGAAATTCAATGCTCAAATTGCCCAATAGGCTTTGTGCTCAAGCCCCACGGGCATGTGGCAAGCTTTTCCATAGACAAGTCTATAAGGAGACATTTCAATCGGGGTCTTGTAAGCCGTACGGTGAGCCCAAAGAGCATCGACTAATCTCAGCGACCAATCTTTGTGTTTCGGCCTCACTGTCTTCTCCAAAATTTATTTGATTTCCTAATTGAAAATTTCAGTTTACCCACTTGTCTGTAGGTGGTATGGGGTACTCACTTTATGCGAAATGTCATATTTCTTCATTAAGGCTTCAAAAGGCCTATTGCAAAAGTGAGAGCCACCATCACTTATGATGGCTCTAGGCATTCCAAATCTAGATATAATATTTTCTTTGAGGAACTGTAGAACCATTTGGTGATCATCGGTTCTACATGGAATCGCCTCTACCCACTTGGACACATAGTCCACGACAAACAATATGTAGACATATTCGAAAGATGAGGGGAATTGTCCCATGAAATCGATGCCCCAACAATCAAAGACTTTGAGATGTTAAATTGGGTTGAGAGACATTATATTCCTGCGGGACAATCCTCCTAGCTTTTGACAATGCTCGCATGCTTTGCAAAACTTGCAGGTGTCTCTAAACATGGTTGGCTAATAAAAACCACACTGCAGAATTTTCTCAGTAGTTTTCTTGGCGGAAAAATGACCCCCACATGCTTGACTATGAAAAAAAGAGATGACAAAATTTTATTCGTCATTAGGGACACATCTCCTTATTATTTGGTCTGGGCAATATTTAAAAAGTAATGGTTTATCCCAGAAAAATCTGCGCATTTCCCTTAGAAATTTTCTTTTATCTTGCGCAGTCCAATGAGTCGGCATCACACCTGTGGAAAGATAGTACGCTATATCAGTGTACCATGGTGGATGCATAGTAACAAGGAGTTTCTCATCAGGGAATGAGTCCTCAATGGGTGACTTGTCAATGGAATCAGGCAAAACTAGGCGGGATAGATGCTCCGCCACCATGTTCGCTACTCCCTTCTTATATTTGATTTTTAAGTTGAATTCTTGAAGGAGTAGGATCCATCGAAACCAGCAGGGCTTAGCAACCTTCTTACAAAGAAAATGTTTCAGCGCCACATTGTAAGACCCGTACCCTGAATTGCCCTCCGTACGTTTAGTTTCGGTACCGGTACGTCCCGGACGGACCAGATTAGAGAGCCTTGATCGCGACCCTGATTTAGTACCGCAACGACCCAAGACTTGTACCCTTGCGACCGCGCGGGCGCCACGATTCCAACGCCGCGCGGCACGCCCCATTGCGATACCCGGTGTGTAAGATGCATACGTTCGTGCAATTCGAGGTGGGCCACGCAACTGCGCGTGTGGCGTGGGCCCCACTTGCACAATTCCCAACAACATGTCAAATCTATCACATCACCCCCATCATTATCTAACCATCATCACCAACTCCAACCCATACCTCTCTCACCAAAGTCAACACCTCCCATGCCCTCTCCCATCATCATCATCATTATCTAGCCATCATCACAACCCATTCCCCCATGTCCTCTCCCATCATCATCATGACATCATGCACCCCCCTCTTCCCATACAAGAGCCATACGTGGGGGGGGGTGGCTTCTCTATTGCAAGAGTTAGAGAGAGAGAGAGAGAGAGGGAGAGAGAGAGAGAGAGAGAAGAGAGAGAAGAGAGAGAAGTAGAGAGATTTAGAGGGAGATCAAGAGAGAGAAAGAGAGAGTTAGAGAGATTGAAGGAGGAGATCAAGCTTGGAGGACCCCGATCATCATCCGGACCGTCCGATCGGCAATCCAACCGTCCAACCATCATTGTGAGTGCATACCTTTCCCCCCTTTTTCTCGTTTACTTTTCGTTTTCTTTCCTTGGTCCCACCTTGTGATGGGCAATCAGATGGATGGGCTGGATCGTCCATGAATGGGTCCCACCCTTTGATGGTGTGGATCCCACTTTGGGACCCATTGTGTGGCATATTTAGTGTGGCCAACAGCCACCATGATGTATGTAGTTCATCCACGCTGTCCACCATGTGGGCCCACCATGTGATGGCCCAGCTGGTGGATGGAGCGGATCTGCACATGTGGGCCCCACTTGAATTTATTAAAAGAAAAAAAAAAAAAAAAAAAAGAAGAAGAAAAGGATGAAGGAGAAGGCCGCTGGACAGCCAGCGTCCAGAGGACGCTGCTGCCCAGCAGCGCTGGGGCTTTGGTGGTTGACCGTGGGTCCCCACTCGTGGGACCCACCTTGATGTATGTATGTGATCCACGCCGACCATTTGTTTCTCCAGCCCATTTTAGGGCTGGACACCAAAAATTAAGTAAATCCAGATCTCAGGTGGACCACACCATGGAAAACAGTGGAAACGACTGTTGACACTTCTTTGGCCCACCGTGATGTTTGTAGACGGAATCACCCGCCCAATATTGGGCTTATTAGGTCCCCAGCGAGCTGGGAAACCTGATGGACGGATTGGATCTTTCCTAAGTGGGCCCCCACCTGAAATAACTAAGAAAACAAAAAAAAAAAAAAAAAAAATATGACAACGTCCAGCGCTGACGTTCACAGCGTCTGGGACGCTGGAACCGTCCAGCGCCAGGACGGCTGGAATGGGGTCCCCACTCGTGGGACCCACCTTGATGTTTATGTTCCATCCACGCCGTCTATCTGTTTTACCATATCAGTTTAGGGCTAAGGCCCAAATGTGAAGCATATTCAATTCTTAAGTGGGCCGCACCACATGAAACAGTGGGGTGAATGATGTCCACTGTCGAAACTGCTTCGGCCCACACTGATGTTTGTAGACCCCGTAATATATCCAATATTGGGCTCATTGGACCCACCATGAGATGGCCCAGCTGATGAACGGAGTGGATCACCTTTATGTGGGCCCCACTCGACGATAACCATTGAAAAACAAAAAAAAAAAAAGAAGAAGAAAGAAAGAAAGAAAGGAGGAGGGCTCTGACGCGCTGGGCGTACCAGCGTCCTTGGACGCTGGCTCGTCCCAGCTGGTGGCCCAGTTGTGGGTCCCACCATGATGCATGTGCTGTAATCCACACCGTTCATCCGTTTGGGGAGATCATTTTAAGGCATGACTCCAAGATTGAGACAGATCCAAATCACCAGTGGGCCCCACCACAGAAAATAGTGAGGACAGTGACAGACCGTTGAAACCTACCTATGGCCCACCATGATGTTTATCTGAGATCCAACCTGTTCATAAGTTCACACATATATGGAGAAAGGAAAAACAAAAATATCAGATTGATCAAAAGCTTGTGGGCCCCACTTGCAGAGAGGATATAAATAAATAAAAAAAAATAATAAAATAAAAAAATATGGGAGTTGGCCACTGGACAGACAGCGTCCAGGGGACGCTGCTGCCCAGCGGCGCAGCCCTCTCTGGGCATGGCAATGGGTCCCACTCGTTGGGCCCACCTATAATGTATGTGCCTTATCTATTCCGCCCACATGTTTTTCCAGCTCATTTTAGTGGCTGAGCCAAAATTGAAGCATATCCAAACCTCTAGTGGATCATGCCACGGAAACAGTGGGAATTATGATCTCCACCGTTGAAACCTTCCCAGGCTCTACAATGATGTTTATTTGTCATTTAACCTGTTCATAAGATCACATGGATATGGGTGAAGGGGGAAATAAAAATATTAGTTTGATTCAAAATGCTTGGGGCCCATTTGGGTGCGATGCTCTATGGGTCCCACCACGATGTATCTGTTTTATGTATGCCGCCCATCTGTTTTTCCATATTATTTTAGGGCCGGGGGCCCTCATAGTGAGGTAAATCCCAACCTCAGGTGGACCACATTGTAGGAAACCGTAGTCATTGATGCCCACCTTTGAAACCTTCCTTGGGGCCATTGTAATGTTTATTTTTCCATCTAACCAAAGGTGATGGGGCCCAATTTTGGGTCCCACCTTGATGAATGTTGGGGATACTTTGTCGTTCTTCTTGGTAAAGGTGTGGGCCCAGTTTTAGGTGGGCCACACGTAGAAAATAAGGGTGATTGAATGCTTACCATTGGAAACTTTACAGGACCCATCTGTTATATTTATTTGCCATTCTTCTTGTTAATAAGTCACCCAGCCATGGGTAGGGTTCCACACATGTGGTGTGCGGGCCTCACCATGGTGTTTGATTGCCATCTTACTTGATTAGTAGGAAAGCACAAATATCGGATTGATCCCAAACTGTTGTAGCCCATTGATGTATGTGGCTCCCCCATTCCTTTATACTGTTACACCCAACCATGGGTCCACCTTGTTATGCATGTGTTCTATCCACGTCAGCCATTGGCCTCCATGGTGCGATATGTATGTTGGCCATCCATTAGGACCGCCCTAATTTTTGTGCTTGATCCAAACCATCCAAATGAATGGACCCTAGCATGTTATGTACAGGATGGCCCTTGGGACCACCTTAGTGTGCGTGTTCGAATGACCGCGTTGTCCATCCCGTGGACCCACCTTGACGATTAGTTGTGTAAACCCTTATTGAAAGGTCATCCTTAGAGTTTGCTTGATCCAAGTCACATGACTACCTTCTTAAACTCACCCTGTGGAACCGTCTTGTCAATTCACCTTGTTAACTCACCATGTTGACCCGCCTTGTTGACTCACCTTGTTGACCCGCCTTGTTGACTCACCTTGTTGACTCACCTTGTTGACCCGCCTTGTTGACTCACCTTGTTGACTCAGCATGTTGACCCGCCTTGTTGACTCACCTTGTTGACTCACCTTGTTGACCCGCCTTGTAGTGTATTCAATCATTTTCTTTCCATTTGGGTTATCTAAATATTGAAGGTTAATCCACACCGTTCAGTTGTTGGACCATCTGTGTTGTTGTATACCATCCATTTAGAGTCTTATCTCTTTATGTTTCTTTGTATTATAAGTGAATTATCTTATATGCTATTTTTAGTATGTCTGTTGCCACACGTAGTGTTATTTGGAATACTCATATGTGATCTTTATACTATATGCTTCAACGACCACCATGCATGTGTAATGAGTATGCATCCCGAATCACCATTGTTAGTTGGGGACCACTAGGGCATAAACGCATTCATAAAGCATTCGAGATGTAGTTGCGCAAATGTAATTCACGTGCTCTCTATCGCAAACCTCTCCAATAGGTATGGGACTATTCGAGGACAGGAATCTATCATCCTGACTTACACTGTATGGTAGGGATAGCTTAGCATACCTTGTAGCCCTTGGTGCGAGATTCCCTGGCTAGCGACATCCCGCACTATGACTCGATCATTCATATGTGTCCCCTCATCTTAATCATATCTCAAATAGGTTGGACTAGATTGATTTATAGCCATCGTGGTAGATGAACTACTGGTTGGCACTCATACTGTATACTTGACTCATGCATCATGAATGCTTGGCTCATCTGATTGTCTTGTATCAACCGGCCATATCGGTCGTGATTGTCATGCAATTCATTACCAGCTGACGGTGACATTGTGTTTGAGACCTTATAGTTTTATGGTGCTCTTTGGAGACTTGCACGGGCATGTCGTCCCACGTTTGTATGCATGGTTGCATTTCGCACCGTCTGCTTGTGCCGCATATAGCATGGTTACTACGTTGCAACCACAGCTCCATCGTGGTTTGCAGAACACCGGAAATATGTGATCTTTAAACTGGATGCCAAAGATGTCCCTGGGTGAAAGTCCCTGATCCCGTTGGTACCAAGGTGGGTGCTCCATTCAAGGACCGGGTGGTTTAATCATACACCAGTATGCCGAATACCAAACGGCGGTGTTATCCACTGCACGTGGTCAGTTTGGAAGGAGGTCTGACCTAACCTGCCGGAAGAGTGTTGGCAAAGGGGGTTGAGTTTGACCAGCTGTGAGTAGGTCCGCTATTGCACCAGATAGGCTTTAGCATTCTACTGGTGAGTAGTGAGGTCTGTGAGACCCCGGTGATGTTCCGTTTCAGAGATGGTATTGGTATCAGTGATGTGACTGATGTTCTGTATGGTGTGGGACGGACCTGATGTGGGCGGGTGTGATGTGGGCGAGGCTGTAAGCCTGGGCGAGCTACCACACTGGCGAGCTACCAGTTCCGAGTCCTGCATTGCTTACGTGATTGCGTTATGACTGTTCGTATCTGGACCACTGTACTGAGATGTGGTGATTTGCATACATGCATTGGATCATTGTATGTGACATTAGGCCCTGTAGGCCATTGTATAGTGAGAGTTTATAGCCTTGGTAGGCTGGTTACCTGTATTGCATGCTTGCATAGCCATGGTAGGCTAGTTATATGTATTGCATGTTTGCACAGCCGTGATAGACTAGTTATTCATATCACATGATCGTGTAGCCTAATTGGGCTAAGTTTTGGTTTAGTCTTCTCATCATGCTTTACTGCTTACTCTGATATTTATCATGTTTGTCATACGCATTGCGCACGCACACACGCACTCACGAAGCTTCGTTCGAAGCTTATGCGCGTTTGTTACGCTGCAGGTTCTACCAGAGTATATCAGCAACGTTGAGTTGGAGTTAGGAGTGCAGTAGCAGGAGGTGCCGGATTGTGCACAGTTTTTATATTTACGCATTGTATATTTACTTTTCAGTACTGTATATAAACGAAATGATTTAGTGGAAATATTGTGTTTGTCTTTGATGGTACTCATATTGTGATGCTCATGTTTTCAAAAAAAAAAATTTCAGACCCTAAAATCCTCCTTGTGGTATCCCAGGATCGGAACCTGACGTGTAGGGTTAGGATCCGAGATCGGGGTACTACGGAGGCTGCCACCTCTGAATTCGGGTTACAGCGAATGGACGTCGAGAACCGAATTTGGGGCGTGACACACATGATCCGTGTAAATTATAAAGTTGGATCTTATCAAGTAAGTCCTGAATTTGTCTAAAGAAAAACCAATAGCTAGGAGCTCCTTCTCCGTAATCGAGTAATTGACTTGGGCTGAATTCAAGGTCCTACTTACATAGTAAATAACGTGGGGCTTCTTATCTTTCTTTGTCCTAACACAGCCCCAATAGCATAATCGCTCGCATCACACATTAACTCAAAAGGAACGGACTAATCCAGTGGTTACATGATAGGTGAGGTTGTCAACATGTCCTTTAGCTTTGAAAAAGCTAATTGACATTCAACATTCCACTCAAATTTGTTGTCTTTTTGGAGAAGATTACATAAAGGCTTAGAGATTTGGCTGAAATCTTTTATGAATCTTCTATAAAACCGGCATATCCAAGGAAGGACCACACATTGCGTATGCTTTTTGGTGGTGGTAGATTAGCAATGATACCGATTTTGGCCCGGTCTACCTCTATTCCATTGGACGAGATAATATGTCTAAGGACTATTCCTCTTAGTATCATAAAATGATATTTTTTTTAGTTTAAGACAATGTTCTTCTCTTCACACCTAGTAAGACCAATCTCAAATGATTTAGGCACTCATCGAATGTACAACAAAAAATAGAGAAATCGTTCATGAAAACTTCGAGAAACTCACCCACCATGTTTGAGAAAATACTCAACATGCATTGTTGGAATGTGGCGGGTGCATTACATAGTCCGAATGGCATCCTTCGATAGGCGAAGGTGCCGAACGGGCATGTAAATTTGGTTTTCTCTTGCTCTTTTGGGGCTATCTTAATTTGGTTGTAGCCGGGATAGCCATCAAGGAAGCAATAATAGAAATGGCCCACTAACCTCTCCAAAATTTGATCCGCTAATACGAAAGATTTTACGGTTCTACACACGTAACGTGTAGGGTATCCCCCAACGCAATTTCAGTTCTAGGGGTTAGGAACACCAAGGAAGCTCATTTACCTGTTTCTTCTTTCCTTGATGCTTCTTGTCTGTATATGTCTCTGGTCTTCAGCTTCTAAAGGTTCAACCGACTCATTGACACACAAACTCACATGATTGACAAACAAGATGCACAAATCAATGCAATAACAGATGGGGCCACAAAACTTAGTGACATCAAGGAGGTCATTGCTCTTGGACATGTTTGGTGTACATTTTAGCCCTTGAGATGGAGGGGATAGATTTATGTCCATCGGATCGGACTCGGATTTGGTAGTGACTCCCATGACGTATTTGTTTTATCCACGCTGTTCATTCATGCTGCAAGGTCATCTTAGGTATGAACTAAAAAATAAGGTACATCCCATGCTCAAGTTGACATGACAATTGTTGAAACTTTCCTAGGGCCAGGCCGATATTTATTTTCTATCCAACGTGTTTAGAAAATTACGTCAACTTAGATGAACGGAAAACATAAAAATCAACTTGATCCAAAACTTCTTGGCTCCTCAGTGATTTCTTTGGTGCAACCCACTTGAGCTGTTGACCTACCTCTTTTGGAAAATGCTGCCCTAAAATAATATTGCAAAATGAATGAACGGCAGGGATAAAACACATATATTATAGCTAGGCCCACAGAGCTTCGATCAGTACTGAGCTCGGTTATGGAGGGATCACTACGAGTCCCTTCAGATCCAACCCATGGCTCAATGGTCGACGGGAGCGGATTAGGTGGGACCCTGGATCCACCGAGGTGGGTGGGACCTATGACTGTGGGGCTCACAGTGATGTATGTGCCTTAAATCCACACCATCCAACCATTTTAAAAGATCATTTAAGCGCTTGATCCAAAAATTGAAGCTGACACAAATCTTAGGTTGGTTACACAGGAAACAATCGTGATTGAATCCTCATCATTAAAAACTTGATGGATTCCAATATTGGAACGATTATTTGCCATCCAACAAGTTGATAAGGTCACAAACACCTAGATGAAGAGACTACACAAATATCATCTTAATCTAAAGCTTTTGTGGCCCACAAGAAGCTTTTAATGGTCAATCACCACTGTTTCCTGTGCTATGGTCCATCTGGGATATGGAACTGCTTCATTTCTTGCATCATGCCCTAAAATGAGCTTTCAATACAGATGAACAGCATGGATGTACACAGATACATCACAGTGGGCCCCGCAGTTAGGGGTTCCACCCACCTAATCCGCTCCCATTGTGGGAACTGGAAAGACACGGTAGAGAGAGTTCCTTTCAACACAGAGGTCATGGGTTAAGTGTCCTAGCGGGATCTGTGTGGAAAAAGTATAGAGGACGGGTTTCGATTCGGCGGTGACCCCTCAGAGATACTGGAAAAGCCCTATGAGCCCTATCATCCCTGCCACGATGTTTGTGTTTTATCCACACCATTCATTCATGCTACGACCTCATTTTAGAGTATGAACTCAGAAATGAGGTAGATCCAAAGCTCAAGTGGACTACATCAAAAGAAAAATTGGGGATTGAACACCCTCTATCGAAACGTTCGTAGGGCCCGCTATGATGTTTATTTCCATCCAACCTGTTCATAAGGTCACACAGGCGTGGATGAAGAGAAAGGGTAAAAATCAGCTTGATCGAAAATTTCTGTGGCTCACTAAGTTCTTAATGGTAAGCATTTAATCCCCACTGTGTCCTGTAGTGTGGTCCACAGGAGATTTGGATTTGCCTATTTTTTGAATGAAGCGTAAAATGAGTTGTTAAAATGGATGGATAGTACCGACACAGCTTCGACCAGTACCGACCCGTACGAGATGGGGGTCACCGGTTGCTCGACCGTTGTTGGGAGCCACCGTGATATTTGCTCAACCGTAGTTTGTAGGTGGGGTCCACCGTGATATTTGTGACGTGTGGATTGTCTGTGTTGAAGGCATAGGTAGGGAGATTATCTCGTGGCAAATTCACTCCAGCATTGGCTTTTCAAGGCTCTATTAAAGTGTATTCTCTGGGACGAAGGGAAACACCTCTGTCGGTCTCCCGTTCCATATCCCTCAGTCCCTCTGTCGCTCTCCCTCTCCCTCTCCCTCTCCCTCTCTCACCCCAACATGGAATCAAAAGATCTTCATGTGCTTTTCATCCCTTTCATGGCCCATGGCCACATGATTCCCATGATAGATACGGCTCGAACCTTGCAGAACTTGGCGTGACTGTTTCAGTAGTCACCACCACCGTCAATGCCTCGTATTTTCAAAAGACCATCGACCGGGCTGCTCGGAACGGCCACTTTATCAAGCTTCATATCGTTCCTTTCCCTTGTTCTGAGGCTGGCTTGCCAGACGGCTGCAAAAATACCGACCACATTACCTCCCTCGCCATGCTCCCGAGTTTCTGGAGAGCCATAGGCATGCTAAAGAGCCCAATGGAGCGGATCGTCGATGAACACCGCCCAAACTGTATCGTCTCCGACATGTGCTTCCCATGGACAGCTGACATAGCTCTCAAGCACGGCATACCGAGGCTCGGCTTCTGTGTGAGCAACTTCTTCTCCATTGTTGTTTGGGAGTTGATAAAACGTTACAGGCCCCACGAGAATGCCGACTGTGACTTTGAGAAATTGTTGTGACTGGTCTCCCACACCGATTTGAGATGACAAGGTCGCAATTGCCTGACTTCTTAAGAACCCAAAACAATTTCACTGACTTCACAGATCGTATCGACAAAGCGAACGAAATGAGCTACGGAATCGTGGTGAACACTTTCTATGAAGTGGAGCCAGCTTACGTCGACTATTATAGGGAGTCGGGTAGGAAGGCATGGCATATCGCCCAGTTTCTTTCTGCAATCAATGTTGGGTGCGTTTCACACAAACCGTCGGATCTCGCCCCCCAATGCACTAGAATTATGGACCACGGTAATACAATAATCAAGAATAAACAAACAACCACACGACACAAGGAGTTTTTACGTGGAAAACCCTCAAAAGAGATAAAAACCACGGGACCTAGTCCCGATCAGCAATCCACTATCTCAGGGAACTGTTACAACCGATCTCAAGCACACACCGCTTGGATCAAACCTTCTTCACCCACTTGGGATGGATAAACAACAAGAGAATAATAAAGGAAGAGCGATCTCACCGATCCCGAGGACGTAGAAGCGCTGAGACGACGGTTGCGCAGAAGAATCCCTCTTCAAGCAACTTCTCCCTTCTACCAGCTTCCTCTTTCTCTCTTCCTCTTTTTCTCTCTTTCTCACCTTGGACGTGCAAACACCACAATAGGATGCCCTAATCCCGTTTTAAAACTCTTAAGTAAGAAAAACGGAGCAATTAGAGCCCAAATAGAAAACTGCATCTAAGCAGTCCGTGCCGGATCGGGCACCCGGCCAGGCCCAAAAACATCCAGCGAGAAAAACCATAGAAAACTCCAATTTCGGGCGCCCGGACCAACATGGTCGGGCGCCCGGCCAGGTCATCGGGCGCCCGGTCACTTTGACCGTCGAGCTCCCGGCGGTAGCCAAAACCGTCCAGCAGTAAAGCTGCATTTCTGGGGAATTTCGGTCGCCCGGCCACTAAATGGTCCGAGCGCCCAACCTCACCCAATTTCACTTTTCTCTCTCCTATGTCTGTCTGAGGAGGAAAACTCCATCAATCAAGACATCATAGACAATTCCGAGAGAGGAAAAAAGGCTTGCATTAACAAAGACGATTGTCTAGATGGCTCGACTCAATGAAGGTGAGCTCGGTTTTCTATGTTTCTTTCGGGAGTGTCAGCATCCACCCCAACCACCAGCTGCTCGAGATCGCATCTGCACTGGAAGCATCCCGCCATCCATTCATTTGGGTGGTGAAACGCCATGATTCATCATCATCATCAGATGAGGCATGGTTGCCGATCGGATTCGAGGAGAGGATGAAAGGGAAATGCCTGATAATAAGAGGATGGGCCCCACAAGTCCTCATCCTCAACCATCCATCCATCGGTGCGTTTGTGACGCACTGTGGTGGGAATTCGTTCCAAGAGGGGGTGAGTGCAGGCCTGCCGATGATCACGTGGCCCCACTTCTCGGAACAGTTCTGCAATGAGAAGTTGATAACGGAGGTGTTGAAGATCGGGGCTGGCGTAGGAGTTATGGAATGGGTTGGATGGCTGCAAAAGGAGTGGCCATTTGTGAAGAGGGAGGAGATAGAGAAGGCTATAAGGCGTGTGATGGACGGAGGAGAAGAAGCTGATGGAATGAGAAAGCGAGCGAGAGAGCTTGCGAAGAATGCGAAGGGCGTCTTGGAAGTAGGTGGATGGTCTTACAGTCGAGGAGCTGAAGACGTGTGGCCAGCAACAAAACAACTAATATTAAGATAGCACGATGGACGGTGAGCATCCAGCAGATTAACGAAGTGGTACCGTGATATTACTTGTCCTCTTCTACGTGCATTTTGATGAACGGTCTTTGTTTTACAGTAGCTTGCCCTTATATGTGTAGTTATATTTGTAAGGCTGATGAATCCCCCGTGCTTGGGGCTTGGACTTGCTATGTTCGATTGTTGAAGCAGGGTCTTGCTTGGTGTAGCCTTCAAAGAGAAGTGAGGATGGAGGTAGAACAACTGAATTCCTCTATCCCGCAAGAATATTGAAGCCTTGCACCCTTGAGTTGTACTCCATGGCCTAGGGGAAGAAAGAATTTCAGAGCAAGAGGCCTCTATTTATAGAGGAGGGGGGTAGAGTTGTAATTTGAGGAGAGGGCATGTGTGAAGTGGTGCAGGTAGGTGCGCAGAAAGTACACATGAATACATAAATACTCGAGTGATGTTGAAAACCAATCATACTTTTATAATTTTTTGCTAATAAGTATATTGTTTACCAAGCATTTTATCCATTGAATAAGTAGGAACCAAGACAAGTTCCTTGAGGCATAAGTAACTTCCACGATTCAAATATATTTGATTAATTAATGGGATTGGATGACCCTCACACATCAGGGTGGGGCCAATAGAGCTCAACCTCATTGTACATTTTCCTATGTATATGGTCATGGTTTTATGTATATATGTGGTCGTGAGTGGTGTATCATGGCTTGGAAAATTAATTAAAATTAGTATTCTTTAACATAGCTTGCATTCAGGAAACCAAGTGGAAAAATGAAAAATTCAATAGCGTCGAGTTCTTTCCATCAAGGGATAGTAATGCAAGTATAGACAACCATAAGAAGCGTGAGATGATGATGTGGGATCAAATTACACATGCGTATGGTCATGTGAAGGGGTTGATTTATATTCTTAAGGTTGAGGAATGCTACAGCAATTTGGGCGATTCGTGCTCCCTTTGTGAGCCACGTCTGTGAATTGTGATCATGACCCACTTTTCCAGAACAAGCCACGAGTTTCATCTGTGTAAAATTCATTCCATCCATCCATTGAACCGGATCATATTAGGGCCGTACCACAGAGAAAAGTGGATGGGGATGCCTACTGTTGAAACCTTTTTTGGGCCCACTGAAGTTTCTGATCTCCTTCGTGCTGGTGGGATTCACCTTATGAACGGGTAGGATGGCATATAAACATCTAGGTGAATCCCAAGATGGTTTTGACTGTGAGCGTCCCTTTTTCCAGTCTCCTTTGGTGTGGCCCACTTAACTTTTGGCTCTGCCTAATTTTTAGGCTCAAGTCCTAACATTATCTGGCGCAAATGGTGGACCTAGAGGATGTCACATAGTCATCATGGTGGGCCACAGGCCTTTCTTGTTGCACAGGTTCCTACAAGACTTTGGGACCGTCCATTCTCCTCAAAAGTGCGATTGCACGTGGTCCAATTGCAAATCAACGCTTAGCATTCTGCCAGGTTTTAGTAGTTTTCAATAGTCTTTCTATGAAAAGAGGCGTGTTACAGCGTGCACTACAATGTTAGGCACATCTGAAAATTTCAGTGGCCGGGCAATCCAAGCCATTGATTGAACGAGGATTACAATTAAGGGGTTCAAAAAATTTCCAACCAATGGTCAGGAAACAATCGACAAAAGCCATCAAGGCTTGGTAGTAGGCTCCCAAGAATTTCAACGCCAAGGTAATGGATTCTAGTAGCCATTGTAGCCTGTACGTGTGTGCATTAAAAATAATAATAATAAATAAATAAATAAATCATCTACAAGTGTGATTTTGAGTAGTTGTTAACTAGGAATTTGCATCTGGATCCAATTCCTCGTCATTTCTTCTTAAAGTGGGGGCCTGAAACAAAAGTTCAATATAGGCCTTTGAATTAGGGCTCTCAATGGAGCAGGTCAGATCCGAGATCCGATTTGCTCCGAATCCATATAATGCAGATTTAGATCTTAAAGTAGGTTCGATTAGTTAAATGGACCAGATTTGGATCTTAAAATAGGTCCGATTACTTAAATGGACCAGATTTAGATTCACAGGAACATATCCGAGTTCGATCTGAATCCGATTAAGATCCGGCTCATTGTCACCTTATTGTATATGTTATATACATGCTAGCCATCCGTTTTCCAGATTATTTTAGGCTGTGTCAAAATTGAGACGTGCCACTCTTAGGTCAACCATACCACAATAAATAGTGGGATATGCATCATTTTTCTACTAAATTAAATATATTATATTATATAATTTTTTAGATTTGTAATGGGGAGGATTCGGACCTAGATCCGACCTGAATCTTATGGTTATATGGATTTTAGATCGGAAATGTATCTAACAATTTATAAATGAATCAGATATGGATATCACCTTTTGGATCCGAGTTGGAACCGAATCCGACCGAATCCGTCTACAGATATACAGACTTGGAGCCGGATCCAACTAGATCCGATCCAGATCCGACCCATTGAGAGCCCTACATTGAATGAAGGGGGCATCTCTTGGCAAAGTCTGCTCGACATGAGATTTTTCTTGTTGAATGTAGGCCATTGATCGATTTTAATTGACCTTTTCGGGCAACTGACTGACGGCTTAAGATAACTTCTCTCGATGTAGAGAAAAATCTTCAAACCCACTCAAAGATCTTTTTATTCTGCCTCATCACAATCTTCCCAACAAGCGTACAAGATATCAATAAGTCATTCTGATATCACCCTTCTCATCCCTACCAACCGCTATTTCCAAAAGCCCATTGTAATGTCATCCATTACAGACTTAACAGTTCTTCCAACACCCAGCTGGAGAACTTCTCCACCCACCGTCTATGTTCAGATGATGTAAAGGCCCATTTGGGTGATGGGCTAAAATAAACCCACCTCGTTTCCACTGAAATAGTTGCATCATAAGAGCAAAACCCGTTCTTGATTTCACACATCATTTCGGCTCACCTGAAGAACATTTTTGCTGGATTTTCAAGTCAGAAAATTGGAAGAGTTTGCCCAGCCTGATGAATTTGGATCCTTGGCATATCTACACCACCCCTGAATTTAATGCAGTTGGAAATGAGATGTCTCGTCCAAAAAATCGGAGAGATCCGGCTTTCCCAGGCTCCTGTTCCATTTCCCGCGCCAGCCATATATTTTTCCAAGGCAAATGCTCATTTTAGCCTGTTGCAGAACATAGTCTAATCGCATTAGCTTTTCAGCCACGTAGCCCCGATCACCATACATAGGGCTCTCAATGGAGCAGGTCAGATCCGAGATCCGATTCACTCTGAATCTATATAATGCGGATTTGGATCTTAAAATAGGTCCGATTAATTAAATGAACCGGATTTGGATCTTAAAATATGTCTGATTACTTAAATGGAGCGAATATGGATTCACAGGAACATATCCGAGTTCAATCCGAATCCAATTAAGATCCGACTCAATGTCACCTTACTGTATATGTTATATTCATGCTGGCCATCCACTTTACAAATTATTTTAGGTCATGTTGACCATACCAAAGTAAATACTAAATAGTGGGATTTGCATCATTTTTCTACTAAATTAAATATACTATATTATATATTTTATATCATATTTTTTTTAGATTTGTAATGGGGGTGGATTTGGACCTAGATCTGACCCCGAATCCGATGGTTATATGGATTTTGGATAAAAAATGGATCTAACAATTTATAAATGGATCGTATATGGATATCACCTTTTGGATCCGAGTTGGATCCGAATCCAATCTGAATCCGTCTACAGATATACGGACTTGGAGCCAGATCCGATCTAGATCCGACCCATTGAGAGCCCTAACGATACATGCACAACAAGAACCGTGATGGTGGGCAACCGAGTCATTTGACAAACGACTCTTAAAACACAACAATTCAGGTGTCACAATGGGCGAACCATAGATTTAAGAGAGGAAAAAAAAAAAAAAAAAAAAAAAAAAAAAAAAAAAAAAAAAAAAAAAAAAAAACCCTCAACTCAATGTCCAGCTGGGTTGAGTCAACTCAAAGACTCAAATGAGTCTCTACTTGACTCAACTTGATATTCAATAATTAACTTAAACATTTTTATAAATGTTTAACGTATCTTTTGCTTTTCATTTAAAAAAAAAAAAAAAACTTACTGAGTACCTGTTCTGAGTCATGTCAACTTGACCAACTCACCTAGTGGATTCAATGAATCACGCCAAGTGGGGAGCAAGTCATGCTCATAACTGAGTTTCAAATTGACACGGCTCAAAATGTTGTATAGTTGAGTTGACCCGGTAGACTTTGAGTTGACTCACTGAGTTTTTATAGCTACGGGGAATAATTACATACTACACTGGAAGATGCTTTCCAGATAATTTAATGTGTGCCTATTGCCAATTTTAATGTTTTCCGCAAGCCGAATACATTGTATGACAACATCTTTGGGACTGTCCTTCACCGTATGATTTCATACATTTCGACAGCAATAAATGAAGTAACGAACAACAACTAGAAAGAGCTTTCAGGACCAAACAAGCGGGTGGTTCTGAAGTGATCAATCTTTCGCTGCAGATTGAAATATAAAAACTGCAGTCAGAACTCCCACCAATGCTGTCACTGCCAGCGCCACTGTCGGCAAGGGTGTTGGAAGCCCAAAGTTGTGCAAAACCACAAAACGAAAAAAAAAAAAAAAAACTTCCAAGCATACTACAAAATCAATTCATTATTTTGCATGTATATACAGGCATGTAGAATGTCAGATGTCATAGTGTAAGAATATAAGATGTGGGCTGATACTAAAGAAAGTCTTGTTTATTTAGTTCACAAAGTCACGAAGGCTCTCCATTGCCCCTCACCCCCATAACTTTCTTTGTTTGGTGAATTCCCAAAACTAATAAACTACCAATCCCAAGTCATGAGATTCTTCCAAGTGTCAATCTCAGCCACTCAATTCCAAACCTTCTAAGAACCTCCCCTAAGCCTAATTGCCCTTGCAATACTCTACAAATTACCCTCCAATCACCCAATGCCTCTTAGCTTGCCACTTGTTATACATATGGCAAACAACTATCTCTCAAAACACGGTTCACTTCCCCAAGTGTAAGGTTGCGATGTAATAATAATCTCAGTATGACCGAGGTCGATCTATAGGGAAGGAAGTAAACAATCAAACTATCCTAATAACTAGAATCTTAAGAGTGGTGTATGAAATCAATTTTAAACATCAAACAGGAAAAATCTGATAATAAGGAATAATTAGAGCATCAAGGATCCACTTATAGCTCTCCTTGGTGTATAATTCGCATAGGTTTCTCAATTACTCAACTAGAATCGAAATCAAATCCTATCTAGCCAGATTATAACGCGGTTATATTATCAAAACAATCCAACACATGTGTTGTTCATCAACATGATTCCCTCAATTCAAGTTAAGACTTGAGCACACTCAATTGCATAGGTCAATCCTAGTTCCAATAGATTAGGATCATAACCATAATAATCATCAAACTCTGTCACAAAGCTTAACTAATACCATGGTTTGAATTTGATTCAAATCACATAAACAAACAATAATGTTTTAGAATTTCTGAAAAAGATAGAATTTTGGTTTGAAATTCCTACATGAAGATCCAAGTTCTAGAGCGTCTTGAATCCGATTCCTCGGAGCGTACAGGTCTTGATCTTTGCAAAACAATTAAGAAACTAATATAATTCTTCCAAATATCTATTAGTCATCATAAGATTAAGAAAAACTACTTAGAACTTTGTTCAAACTTAAGCGAACCATTGTTCAACATTAAATTCAAACTTGAAACCTTAAAAACGAATTAAACCATATAAGAAAACTATAAGGTTCATCTCTTAGCTAGAGCTAAGAGATTAACTAATGAAAAGCATATTAAAAACTAGAGCTAGAATTAAGAAAATGAAGAAAAACTAACTGTAAAAGGCTAAGAAGCATCCTATGATTTGAACTCCTTGCTCCCCACATCTTTACTTGATTTGGAGGAGAAGAGAACACCTCCTTTCATAATACAGCAATAATACAGCAACATAGCAGATTTTGTTTCGCTTAGTACGGCTTAACTAATAATCGGATTACCTTCAAATTTGATTTGTACCTTCCTTGTAATATGATCTTCCTCATAGATGGTTTAGATTTCCAAGATTATCTTCTGAATGGGCCCACCAATCAGATCAGCGACCGCCTCTCAAAATCACATAATTCGAGTACCTTCAGAAGCAGTCATCTTGCTTTCAACGCTATGTAGTGTACAGAGGTCGGATTGATCTCAAATTTTGACATTGGTAGAAAATTTCCTCCTTTACATGATAGATGGATTAGATTTGTATAAAAAAAATTTCAGAATATGGTCCGAAAATTCGAAAACTTAGGGCTATTTTATAAAATCTGCGCAGTTGGAATCTCTCTCGATGGTCCATCTTTCTTCAACCGGTATGATTAAACCACACATCCTTTTGACCTGTTCATATATCGATGTGTTCTAAAGGATGGTCAGCTTGGATTTTTCATATCAATACTAGTGGGCCACCTGGACCAACCCAGTGTTGAGTAGGCAGAATCTGGAAAGTTTCTGGATAATTCGTATTATTTTGACCGCCGCGGTCAATCCGTACCTCCGATCAACACAAAACCACTTACGTTATTTCGGCGTCGAGCTCCTCTTCGACATGGACGGGTTGGATTTCCAAATATCATCAAGATGAGCCCCATAAAATGGGTCGAAAACCAAAAATGGTACTGCCTCTGTTTGAATTACGAATTCAGAAAGTGCATGGCCGACCTGTCAGCCAGCCAGCCGGACCACAGGTCGGCCTTCATAAAATTAGTTCAGAGAATTTCTTATTTCTGAAGGGTTTGGCCGACCGGCCGGTGGGCATGAAAAATATGATTTTTTTAATTTTTCTTCATCCCTTATATTGCATCTTTCCTCCATCTCTTATCCTTTATTTCTTTGATCTTCAAGACATGTAAGAAAGGCATCTAAGCATCATAATGACGAAGTCTCTCTCTCATTCCTATAACCACAAAACTATGCATTAGATTAGTCTTTAAACTATGAAAATCATACATAATGTATGATGAATTGGGGTTAGAATGTGCACAATTCAGAGCTCAACAAACACCATATACCCTCTCCTCAAATTACAACTCTACCACCCCTCTCCTCTATAAATAGAGGCCTCTTGCTACAAGAGATGAGTTTGGGAGTTATTTCTTCCCCTAGGCCATGGAGTATAACTCAAGGGTGAGCCAAGGCTTGAACATTCTTGCGGGATAGAGGAATTCAGTTGTTCTTCCTCCATCCTCACTTCTCTTTGAAGGCTACAATAGGCAAGTGTTGAGAGCGTTGCACAAAAACCTTATGATCTCGCCCCCCAAAACACTAGAATTATAGGCTATATGATAATGCCATAATCAAAAGCAAATCAACAAACCTCACGACATAAGAGATTTTTACGTGGAAAACCCTCGAAGAGGTAAAAACCACGGGACCTAGTCCAGAGCAACAATTCACTATGAAGTAGAATGTTACAACCGATCACAAGCACACACTACTTGGATCAAACCTTCTTCACTCACGTAGGAGTGGATGAACAATAAGAGAACAATTAAAACAGAGAGATCTCACCAATCACGAGGACATAAAAGCGTTGAGATGACGATTGCGTAGAAGATCACATCTTGAAGCAATATCTCCCTTATACAAGCTTTCTCTCTCTCTTCTTTTTCTTTCTTCCTCTTTTTCTCTCTCTCACCTTGGACGTGAAAACACCTTAAATGAAATCACCTAAACTCATTTTAGAACCTCTTAAGTAGAGTACCTGAAGAATTAGAGCCAAACAAGGAAACTGCGTATAAGCAGTCCGCGTAAGGTCGGGTGCCTGGTCAGTGGACTGTCAGGCGCTCGCCCAACCAAAAAAATGTCTAGAGAGTTTTTAAGGGAACCTGTCCAATTTTGGGTGCCCGGACCATAGTAGTCGGGTGCCAGCCCTAGGCACCAGGCCCCCGGTCACTTGACCATTAGGCACCCGATTATTGTGAAAACAGCCCAGCAGCTAAGCTTACATCCGAGTGAATTTCGGTCGCCCGACCAGGTTTGGTCCGAGCGTCTGACCACACCCAGGCTGCACCATCTCTCCTCTGTACTGAGGAGAAAAACCCTATCAAATCTCCTGCTTTTCGACTTAGGAGGAATTTGCCTTCTTCAAACCAACCAGGTTTCTGCAAACCTCAAACTTATCCTTGAGCAAAGCCTTGGTCATCGTGTCTAACCCGTTATCGTCCATGTAGACCTTATCAAGTTGTAACACATTTTATTCCAAAGTATCCCTGATCCAGTGATACCTGATCTCTATGTGTTTCGACTTGGAGTGCCGACTTGGATTCTTACTCAAGTGAATAGCACTTTGGCTATCGCAATAGATCACATCTCCTCTTGCTTCAGACTAAGTTCCTGTAGGAATATCTTCATCCAAAGCATCTATTTGCATGCTTCCGTGACCGCGATGTACTCGGCCTCTATCATCAACAATGCTACAACCTTCTGTAGCTTACTCTGCCAAGAGATCGCTCCTCCTGCAAACGTGAATATGAACCCCGATATAGACTCTCTGAAGTCTATGTCACCTGTCATATCTGCATCTGTGTAGCTTTTTAACACAAGTTTTACGTCACCATAGCATAGACTCAACATGGATGAGCCTCTTAGATACCGCAGTATCCATTTCGTCGTTGCCTAATGTTCATTGCTAGGATTGACAAGATATCGGTTGACAATACCAACCGCATATGCTATGTCTGGACGCGTACATACCATAGCATACATCAAACTTCCTACCTGCTGACGCATAGGGTATCTTCTGCATCTCTTCCACTTGCCTTGTCTTGAAACACTGCTTGTCGCTCAATTTGAAGTGACCATTCAGTGGAGTATTAATCGGTTTTGCTGCATTCATATCGAACCGCTATAGGATTTTCTCAATATACTGCTCTTGTGACAGCCAAAGCTTCCTGCTGCTTCTGTCACAGGTTATCTCCATTCCTGAGATCTGTTTTGCTGGACCCAAGTCTTTCATCGCAAATGACTTGTCCAACTCCTGTTTTAGCCTATCAATCTTCTTTATGTCTTTTCACATGATGAGCATGTCATCAACGTACAATAGCAGAATTAAGAAATCAACATCTAAGAACTTACGCGTGAACACACAGTGGTCCGACTCCGTTCTGTCATATCCATGCTTTAACATGAACGAGTTAAACTTCTTGTACCATTGTCTCGGAGCTTGTTTCTGCCCATACAAACTCTTCTTAACCATACACACTATATGCTCTTTGTCCTTGATTTCGAACTCCTTTGGTTGGTGCATGTAAATCTCTTCTTCCAGGTCACCATAGAGAAAGGCAATTTTAACATCTAACTGCTCTATCTCCATATCCATGCTAACCGCCAACCCAAGCAACACCCGTATGGATGTCATCTTCACCACTAGTGAGAATCTCCTCGAAGTCTATACCTTTCACTACCAGAAAAACAACCTTTGACTTTTGACCGTCGGACGGGCCGTCGCCGAAGGGGGCGTTGGCATTGCTTCCCAACATTATATAGCCGTCGGATGACCGTCGGCATTTGCGACGGCTAAGAACCGTCGGTCAACTGTCAGAAAATGCGACGGCTAATGACCGTTGGCGTTTCTTCTGCATACAAAAAAAACTGTCGACGTTTGAGCATGGTCACAACAATTGATAGCTAGTCTCTTATGGATCAACTGTTGACATTAAAAGACAAATTTGCTCGGAAAAATGAATATCAAGCAATCATTTTTCCGAGCACGTTCGTCTCCCAACGTCAACAGCCAATGCAAAGAGCCTGTGCGCCAGTGATGATCTGCTGTTGTGGCCATTAGCTCAAACGCCGACGGCTCAATTGTTGGAAACCTGCAAGAGGAAAATGAAAATAAATGAGCATGGTATGAAAGTGGATTTATAAGGAGATGAAAAGAATTTCTAAGCAGGAGATGAATCCTTCCCCATATGAGGATGAATTCGAAAGGTGAGAAATATAAATCAACAATAATACGAATAAAGAAAATTAAATGTGAACCAAATAAATACTCAAAATGCTTAGCAAGTAAACTCCAGAACCACAAACGAGAAGTTAGACTCCCAACTTACCGTAACAAAAATAAACAAATAAATAAGTTATAAGGGAAAAAAAATCAATCACTCAATCTAAGATTTTGGCAGAAAAAAAAAAAAAAAAAAAAAAAAAAACAGATATCTTTTATAGCCATATAATTCAATTGAGATATCTACACCACCATTAGTTCATAAAAGTTCTGGAAGTATGGACAGTTCACATGAGACAGCAAACACCACCATTAGTTCATAGAAGTTCTAGAAGTATGGACCGTGAGTTACACAAAACAAGCTAAGACAAGATATCGTACCTATGTATGTTGGCACTCTCTCACGCAGACACACAAAAGCAAGCTCAAATGAAAGCTTACACGAGTTATTCTCATTGTTAGATACTGACTGAGAATAACTCAAGTGCAAGCTTTCATCTGAGCACCTATCAGTCGAATCTTGGTCTTTTCCTGGACAATCTTGCCATTGGAAGAAATTACAAGCTCCCTGGCCCTGGAAAAGAAAAGGAAAGAGAGATGGTTAACTAATGAGAAAGAGATACTTGTTGGTAGTGCTCGTCCCTGCAAAATGACATCTCAAAATGATGTAGCGTCACGGGCCCCAAATTGTAATGAAACTGTCAGCAATCAATATCCATTTTGATTTTCATGCACAAACAGGTGGTAATGTAGCTGCTAACATACAAGTACACCCCAAATTCTAATAATTAACCATTAAAGAGAACAAGGAAACCAGCATATACTTAAAAAGTTTTTTCATGAGTAACAAGCATACTTAAAAATTAAAAAGTTTTTTCATGAGGAACAAGCATACTTAAAAATCACAAATGAAATTAAAAGACTAATGCCACTGAATTACATATCCAGATGGAATCCCATTGAGACCATGTTTTAAGTCTTTGATACTACCATATGATCTGGATCATTTCATATGTTAGGCCATGCAGTAGATGGCCCATGCACTAAAAAATAGCACTTGTCAGATGATCCTAGGCCCCAGCCATCAATTGTAAGACTTCTGACCACTAAATGTTGAACGTTGGTCTTACTTCTTTCTAACGGCACAATTGAAATCTACAAAAGCCATCCAATCATTGGCATGGACCAACTGATCATTGTGGAAAAATAATCAAAATAGAGTTTTCACCTCTCCTAGAGTTTTATTCCCCTTTGAATGGACTGTTTTTCTACTTCTAGTCATCAAAAGGTGGGTGGTTAGATGTATCTACTGTATGTGGTATTTTGCCTACATTGACCAATCAGGTAGAGGTGCAAATGAGTTGGGTTGAGCTGACAGGTTACAGGACCCAGCCCATGGATGAGTGGGTTGTGGTCTAAATTCGGACATCAACCTGACTCAAACCCGGATTTTAAATGATCTGGTTTGTGATATTCCAGATTGTACTGGATTTATCATTTTAAATTCCTTCACATTCTATCAAGAAATAACGCTGAATCCCTAAATTCCAGATTGTTCACCTAGGGACCATAGAATCATCCATCCTACTGCAATACATTCATTTGTTTTGATTGTCCACAGCTTTACCAAGCCATCAGCACTTGCAAAGAAACAACTGGACTAGTTAACATCTTGAATAATACATGCGAAGCAAGTATTCAGGTAAAGACAGGTCCTCATACCACAAGAAACAAACTGGGTGCCGCAATACATCCATGGATGTGTTCAAATGTCAGTTCCATGGTTCAAGATCATTTTACTAACAAAGAAAAGCAACAGAGCATGTTGGTACAGAATGAATTGACCTAATCTACTTTTGGGGGAAAAAAAAACTAGAGCATTTGAAAGTTCTAAAAGGGGTGTCCCACTTGATGGAAAGCTATTATCTCATACCCTTATGCTACATTGGTGCATTTGGTTACTTTGGTCATGCAATGCTCCACACACATGGGCCTAGGAAACCTCACCCACAACTTATGCCATACTCTTACGTATCAAGCCAGATGCAAATCAGGTGAGCCAATTGTATGTGAATGAAATGGACAGTGAGCAGTTAGCGTAAATGAATGACACATCAGATTGAGCAGATGCCCTGAATTTTGTGCAAGAGAAGTTATATTGGCCCCCACTTTTTCTCTAAACAAAAAAGCAGTCCATACCGGGATCTATACAAAGATGCTGAAACAGAAAACTTACTTGACGGATACCACGAAACAAAGATCTCTCGATTGGCATCCAAGAAACACCACTGGACCGGCACCATGAACAGGCAGCAAACTCAGTGAGCAAACCAGGCCATACAAACCAGAAAGAAGTCTGGACAGGGCAGGAGGATAGTTGCTGCAACTGATCATGCAGAAATAAAGCTTCCCACATCTTGAAGTTAATGAACAACAGCCAGAATCCCAGGACCATTACGATGATAATAAGCACATCATATGCAAACTAACACTTGAAAAACAGACGTAATTTAATCAGTGGACAAAAAATCATATAACAGTACAGGATACTTGCCTATGAATTGCATGCCTCAGTCAATCGGGAGTCAGATGGCAGGCCTCCAAATCTTCAGGTTCTATTTACACGATCGTCTCGACTAGTGGAATGTTGGGAACCCACCATTCCCACGGTCTTAGTTTCAGCTTTGGTGATTGTCCTACAACATTAGCAACTCTAGATCTGGGGAGAATCTTGACCCAGGTTGGAGCATATAGCCCAAATACTACAATGATTAAACAATCTTAACTGTCCAACTGATGGCCAAAAAATGGATGATTAAAAGGAAACAGTAGGTGATTCAAATCCAACAGATAAATTCAGAATCTTAAGATCATCCAATCAGTGTGATTTTCAAACTATGACCCATACACAATGCGCCGCATGACTTGAACACTTCGGATTGCCTAGCATGTATGCCAAGTATAGACTAGATGAGTTTCCACTTTTTATTTATTTACTTTTGATAGATAGGCTGGGCTCAAACCTAAAACCTCAATTTCGAAAAGCACCCTATCTACCGTTGAGCCACAAGTTAGAAAAAATTTCCCTCCATTCCACAAACATAATGAAGAGGACATTGGGTAAAGGAACACACAATTAGTGCAGATATAGAACTCCGAATAAATGTCAAGGAAAATTGTGCAAGGAGAGATGAAAGAGGTCATGCATGCCAACACCACACACATGTGCAAGATCCTAGCCATTCAGCAGTTGGAACAACCATGAACATGTCCAAGTCCAAAATACAAGCTGTTCTAAGTAACTATCAATACAAACCTCTTTCTAACTGCCCATTTTCACATAGAAATGCAAAGGGAGTATCATGACACATCCTACCATGTGCAGCCGTGACAACAAGTACTGGAAGAGAGTTTGTATATATGAAAGATCGACCTATTGTTTGTAAGAGCAGAGTCCACTTTTTGATGTTCAAATGGAATTTCAGAACATAGACATAGCAACTTGCATTGATAGAGTCCATGCACGAGTCCAGTTGGAAATTCATAGAAGTTAAAATCTAACAACATATGCAATGGAATTCTAGCTAAATAAAGAAAAAGGAAAGGCAGAGATTAAATAGGGAATTTACAAGTTTGAAACACGGAAACCTGAATGTCCCTGCCCAAATCAACAGGATCACTGACAATAAATTCTGCTTGAAAATCCTCTGAGAAAACATTGAATCTCAGGAGCATCTCCTTCGTCTCAAATGTCTGCTTGCTTCCCCAAGTCTTATACTGAGAAAGTGGATCAATGTCATTGAAATAGGATGCATAGTCATTGATGGAAAGAACTCCGCAAAATACATATAAATGCCACAATCAAGACACAATACAATTTTAGGGTGTATATGTAAACAAATTGGTGCCCGGGAGATGGCAGAAAAAAGAAATATAATCATGGCACCAAAAGATCACATGTATCTCCTTGACTGCAGATTTGCAAAAGATATATGATCAGGAAAATAGAATTCTTTTTCGAGCGATTCAGGAAAATATAAGTTTAACAGCTAGAAATGGAAAATGCCGTAAACATGGCAGCATTGCAATTATGATCCACATGTAAAATAAGCTACATGTGAAGTACAAACCCCTATCATACAAGTGACAAACAGTTACAGTGATTCAGACCATTAATCTGGTGGGCCGCCTTATGTATGAGCTATTAGAGAATTTTTAAATACCTTTGAGGTTGATGTTCCTACACTAATGTTGCTAGAGACGGTTACTAGCCTTGAACCCTCAAACCTGTAAATAGATAGCCCATGATTAGAGGCTATGGTGTGCCAATCTGGACTATATCTGGGGCTATCAGTCAGGTCAGAACCCCTGCGTTCCAAACAACTGGAAAGAGAGAGGGAGAGAGAGTACCTTGGATTGGGGTTTTTGGAGATGGGTTGTGACAGGGAGAAGGGATGATGGCCGTGATGGATTCCGGCCAAGGGTAGATTGCGACGGAGACGATTGACTGTGGTGGTGGTGCAGGGAAGAGGGATTTCACCTGCCGATGACGATTGACGGTGTGGTGGTGTGGGGAAGAGGGATTTCACCGCTGATGATGATTGATGGGGGTTTTGGAGATGGGTTGTGATGGATTTCACCTGCCGATTGACAAGATGCTCGACGGAGAAGATCACGGCCGGATTTGAGATGAGGGTTTTCAGAGAGAGAGATGAAGGCGAGAGGCTTTTGGGCGCGATAGGGTTTTCAGTTTCCCCCTCTCGATCTGGAAAAACGATGGTAAATGTTAGGTGTTAACCAGCTAACGTTTTAGTGGGTGTTACCCTTACCGTGTGGGGCCCACCTTGATCATTTTTTCCAATATCCACGCCGTCCATCCATTTTTTCAGATCATTATAGTAGCTCACCCCATAACTCTAAGCAAATCCAAATCTCATATGGACCCCACCAATGGAAACAGTGGTGAATGACCATTAAAAACCTTTTGGAGGCCACAAAATGTTTTATATTGAGGCCATGGATGGAAAATAAACATTACTGTGGGCATTATGGTCTGATGGATCTTATCAACGGGTAGGATGGAAAATAAACATGACTTTGGGAATTACTGTGGCCCCAGGAAGTTTTCAATGGTAATCGTTCAATCCCCATTGTTTCATATGGTGTGGTCCACCTGAGATTTTGATCTCCCTATTTATTTGGACCACATATTAAAATGGGCCGGATAAATCGATGGACGGCATAGACATACATCAAATCATCTAGGTGCGTCTCAATGTAAGGTTAACAGCTTCAATAAAGAGGTAAATAAGACGCTGCTTTCTGTGAAGGTTACTGTGATTCGCCGACGGCTTTTAGCCGTCGGTGACGCCGACGGTCCATACCGTCGGGGAAAAAAGGTGGGGCCATCGAGGAAGGCTGATTTTCTGGTAGTGAGAGAGAATCAGATACATGTTATCCCATGCAAAGTTGCCTAAGATGTTCTGGGGAGAAGTAATGCACATGGCAGTGTATTTGATAAACAGGTCTCCATCAGCCCCGTTGAATGGAAAAGTACCTGAGAAGGTGTGGATTGGACAAGATCCATCGTACAGTCATTTCAAGGTGTTTGGATGCAGGGCATCCGTTCACATACCAAAGAATGAGAGGTCTAAGCTCGATACAAAGATCAGACAGTGTGTGTTCTTAGGGTACGATGTTGAAAAGTTCAGTTACAAATTATGGGATCCAACCAAGAAGAAGCTTGTCAGAAGCAGAGATGTAGTTTTCTTTGAAGATCAATGTATAGAAGACATTTGTAAGCCAGAGAAAAGCCAACCTAGTTCAGGTGAGCTAGAGGACATAGATCTGATTACTCCTCTTGTGGTACCTAATGACGGGGCAGTACAGCAAGGTGCAGAGGATGAGGGAGTCCCTACAGAAGATGGATTGGGCCTATTTGCCTTCTAACCTCTTCATAAGGCCACTCAGACCTTGATGGAGTCATCTGTGGGCTCAAGAAGTTTTCAATGGTAGGCATTCAATTCCCACTCTTTCCTGCAGTGTGACCCACTTGAGCTTGGGATCTGTGGACCCTCGCCGTTCCGCGCTCCCACACGACATTCTCGTCCCTTCCCCTTTCGGGAAAAGAAGGAGAGGATGCGTAAGTGCGAATCGTCGTTTGTGTCACTGGCTTGCCTCGTTCTCGAGAGCTTTGTTTGGTAATCGTGTTTAAGATGGATGTGTTTAAATGAGTTTATATAAGACCAGAGTCGCCAGTAGCCAGTTACTTCGAATCTACAGTAGGCTAGACCCCGTAGAAACGTTAGAGAAGGGAATCCGAAGATTTCTTCCTCTAAAATGACTCCTTTTGATCTGCGGCCAGAGATTCGAGGTAAGGGATCACAGTTACAGGGTGGGAAGAGGTTAAGCACCCCACACACTGCCCGTACCGAAGTACGGTCTTTACTTTACAGAATCGAACTAATACTTGAAAGTCTGTTTTAATCCTCGTATATTCTCATAGATGACATGATGCATGAATGCAGGTCTGAACAGTAAGAGTTTCTGATGGGCAGGTTCCACCAACAGGCAAGCCCAAAGCATACGCTCGAACTGACAGGTGCTTTATGCGAGATGATGCATGCTGTGTGTTTGAATAATCAAAGTGCTTGTAGTGATATGTACATGAATGCAGGTCTGAACAGTAAGAGTTTCTGATGGGCAGATTCCACTAACAGGCAAGCCCAGAGCATACGCTCGAACTAACAGGTGCTTAATATAAGTCGTATGCAGTGTATTTGAATAATCAAGGTGCTTGCAGTGAAGCAGGGGGGTTAGAAGAAAAGTAAATGTTGTACTTATGCTAGATGCAAATGAGATGATGCTGGAAAAAGAGTAGCTGGATGGACGGAGGTGTCGCAAGGGTTGGCTTCGAGTGGCTGGATCAAGACTTGGATGGCTTGGGAGACTTGGGCCAGTGGTCAGGCTGGGCTGGACCAGGGCTAGGCTCTCCTCACTCGGGCTCTCCTTGGTGGAGAAATGGGCTAAAAGGGTGGAGAAGGACTCAGACGGACGGGTCGCTGGACTGGACGAATTGGATGTTGAAATGAGAAGGGGAGGGGGGTATTTATAGCAACGGGCAGTGATAGAACCCGTAAATAAGTTTGGGCGGCCCTCAGGGGGCCGCCCGTACAGCCTTTTCTTAGGATTCAGCGGCGGTTTGGGTGGCAGGGACCACCCGTACGGACTTTTCTTGGGATTCAGCGGCGGTTTGGGCAGCCCCCTGGGGGCCGCCCGTATGGACGTTCTCGGGATCACTGTTTTGACTCGGTGGGTTGACTTGGTGAGTTGACTCAGCGGGTCGACTCGGTGATTTGACTCGGCGGGTTGACTCGGCGGGTTGACTCGGTGTTTTGACTCGACGGGTTGACTCAGTGAGTTTGACTTTTTTTAGGATTTTTTTACTAGTTTTTCTTTAGGGGGGTTTTTCAGGCTGATGTTTAAGGGTGGGTTGACTGGGTTTAGGCTTGAGTTGGCCTATAGATTGGGGCTTACAAGGGTGAGATTGGCTGAGTTTGGACTTAGGATTCGGGGGTATGGTCCTCCATTCATCCAGCTATCTCTACCAACAGTGTAGCCGAAGGTGGGGTGTCTACAGATGCCCCTCTTTGGCAGAGGTTGCATGCAACCGAATGCCAAAGCGAGTAAACACCCCACTTCTGACTCGGTCATTCATGGATCATGGTCTGAAATCTTTGCTTGCCTTTGCATCTGTACCAGTTGATCGTCTGAAAATCGATCACTCGCACATACCGCGGAAGTTTGGAGAAAACGTTGCGATTGTCCCTGCAGTTTGTTGCAACCTGGGTACCCAATCGCAACCCTTCCATTCCCAATCGGTACTAACATCGGAAAGGTACAGCAGAGCCTCTGCGTCGCTAGTTTTACGAGGATACTGACCCTGAGACTGATTGTGTGATGTTTGATGTTTTCCCAGATCACTCCAGGAGTACTTGTTTCCCTTGACTGTCAAAGTGTTTAGACGCCCTGCGTCAGATAGTCTTACGGGATTCTACTACGCCGACTTGGACTCAGTCAAGGTACTTCAGGCATCCACGCCTAGGTATGTGCGGGTAGACTCTTTTCACCCGATCTGCTGGTTTCGATGCTTAGTTTGCAATTCATTCTTTCCTTGATTGTGGTCTGGAATCTTTGTTATCCTTTGTATCTGAGTCAGTTGATTGTCTGGAAATTGATAACTCGCACATACCGCGGGAGTTTGGAAAAAAACGTTGCGATTGTCCCCGCAGTTTGCTGCAACCTGGGTACCCAATCGCAACCCTTCCATTCCCGATCGGTACTAACATCGGAAAGGTACAGCAGAGCCTCTGCGTCAATAGTCTTACGAGGTTGCTGACCATGAGACTGATTATGTGATGTTTGATGTTTTCCCAGATCACTCCAGGAGTACTTGTTTCGCTTGACTGTCATAGTGGTTAGACGCCCTGCGTCAGATAGTCTTACGGGATTTTACTACGCCGACTTGGACTCAGTCAAGGTACTTCAGGCATTCACGCCTAGGTATGTGCTGGTGAACTCTTTCCACCCAATCTGCTGATTTTGATACTTGGGTTACAATTCATCGTTTCCACCTGTTCAAATGGTTTCTCTGACCGAGCCTTTTGGCCTTCATCTTTTCGTATCTTGGCATGTGGTACGACCGCACTGACATTGGAGTTCAGTTCGACCGTACTTTGAGTGCATTGGATCTAATGGTCTCCGGGGAAACCGCGAGATATCGGATCTGTTTTTTATTTTTGCGTCGGCTCCTACCCAGAGATATGGAAGATCTCCTGGTGTGTTGAAGGCAGAACGCTCTACTAGGAAAATATTTTTGGATTTTTTAGAAGATACCCACTCTGGGGAGCGATACTCAGTGGGGTTTTTATTTGCAAATAGAGATATTTTTTTTTTAAATGGAAATCTGGTCTGCAAGTGCCTCCATTAGGGATGCCTGTGGGGTCTTTGGCTAACCAACTTTATTTTGAAAACAGGTAAACATGATGATTGATGCGATGGATGCTGATGCATGGAGATGCATGACGAATGCATGGCTTTGGCTCATTTTCTTTCAGTTTGATGATTTTGCTTTTGTGAGAGATGCAGAGAATTTTGAGCTTATTGCTTCCAGGGTTGTACTTTCCTGGGGTTTTTCTTTTTAATGCGGATGTTTGGTCAGCAAGTTGGTCAAGATCCCGACCCATGGTCGATCAGGTCCATCGTCCCAAGATGCTGTTTCTTTGCTAATGAGAATGTACGATGATTAATTCAGACTTCAAAATGTTCTTCTGGGCATAAATGCGATTGAGACGGTGCTTGGTCGCCAGTTTTGGTCAAGATTCCAATTTGCGAGCGATCGGATCTGTCATCCCAAATTGTGAAGTGAGCGGAGTTCAAGACTCCTGAAGTGTAGTGCTGGGGGCTAGTGACAATTTTTTGTGATTTTTGTAAATATGTGATCCGAATCTTTACCTGAGTGGTCTGGATAGAGATCGGTTATTGAAAACAAAGGAAATATTTTTGTGATTTTTGAAAATATTTGATTTGAAAGTAAAGGAAATATTTTTTTTTTGTGATTTTGGCAAATATCTGATTTGAAAGCAAGGGAAATATATTTTTGTGATTTTTGCAAATATTTGATTTGAAAGCAAGGGACATTTTTTTGTGATTTTTGCAAATATTTGATTTGAAAGCAAGGGAAATATTTTTGTGATTTTTGAAGAGGTGATTTTGCAATATTTTTGTATTTTGTGATTTTTCTGAAATGCAGGGAAAAGTATGGAATTTTCATCCACTTCCAGCTTCTACTGCTGGTAAGGCACCCGATCCATTTTACGTCAGCGAGCAAGACGAGTCTCACACAGTTAAGTGCCAGTAGTTTTACATCTTCGGATGAGGGGATTTTGAGGGTTTTCAGTCAACACACCCACAAAGTTGCCTGTTCCTCATGTGCAATGCACATAGACCACGTATCGTCCGACGGACTCCTTCGGCCACAAAATGAGCCACATCCTCACATTTCCCTTAGTCAATTCAGCTTGGGGCCTTACGTTGCTCACAATTTTGTGAGGGTGCGCTCCACCTCCCAACAGCCTTAATCCCCTTCATGAGTTTTAGGAACAAGGAACATCCGTCAGATTCAACAGCGACTTCCAAATCAAGGTTATCTATCACGGTGCGTTCAACACGAACAGGATTGCGGAGTTCTGCCCGCCTCAGCCCTTACCTGTTTAAGAGATTCCAGACACCCGTACGATCAAGTGTCATCCATGTTTGGAACAGGTTAGGAAGGAAAGCCCCCGAGAAGTTAATCCCAGTGTAGTTTTAGGTCTTCGGACCGCTGGCGATAAATTTGTGCAGTTGAAATTGATGGTGAAATTTTTTTTTATTTTTTTATTTTTGAAAAAGTTCCAGACTTCAACTCGGGTAATCGAGGTTGATGCTGGTTTTTATGGAAAGCTTGAAATCTTTTTGGTATTTTTGAAAATGATCCGGATTATCGAACCTTGATCCCAGCGGTTGAGGCCAATGCCGGTTTTTTATTAAAAGCAGAAAGGGTCCCCCGAGAAATTAATCCCAGTGTAGTTTAAGGTCTTCGGACAAAAAATATGTACATGCTAAAAATACAATTTTTTTTTGTGATTTTTTAAAATGTTCCAGGCTGTTAAATCTCAATTTGAACGATTAAGATTAACATTGGTTTTTATTGAAAATCTCTCGGGATTTTGATCTCGACGTAGTTTAAGGTCTTCGGACCAAAAATATGTACAAGCGATGCTGGAAATCACACTTTTTTTTTTGTTTTTTAGAAAATGTCCGGAGTCATCAGATCTTGATGAAGACCGATGCCGATTTTTATTAAAAGTCCCTCGGGATCTTGATCCCGACATAGTTTAAGGTCTTCGGACCCAAAATATGTACAAGCAGGGCAAACACATTTTTTTTTTTTTTTAAAAATGTCCGGTGTCAGCGGATCTTGATTCGAACGATCCAGACTGCTACCGGTTTTTATTTAAAATCTCTCGGGATGTCGATCCCGACGTAGTTTAAGGTCTTCAGACCCAAAATATGTACAAGCAGGGCAAACACTTTTTTTTTTTTTTGAAAAATGTCCTATGTCAGCGGATCTTGATTCGAACGATCCAGACTGCTACCAGTTTTTATTTAAAAAGTCCCTCGGGATCTTGATCCCGACGTAGTTTAAGGTCTTCGGACCCTGGTTTCATGGTTGGGCATACTTACCTTGCTTTATTTAGCTTTTGATAGGACCGATTGTGATTCGAATGGTCTAGATTGCTTGAGTGGGCCATGTGGGCCCTTTCCAAACTTCAGCTTGACTTTGGAGCACCTATCCTTGATGTTTTGTGAGGCTAAGAAGGCTTTCCATGGTGCAGATGATGATTTGGACGGTTCAGATTGCTCTTTTTAGCCATGCGGGCCTACTTTACGACCAGATCTTGGACTCTGGCCTTCTTTCTTCACAATCGAACCCTTGATGTTGCTATTCGATGACCCATGCAAGCTTTTCCATGGTTTGGATCATGATGATCTAGTCTTTGAGTGGCTCAGATTGCTTGTAGGCCCCTCTTGATCAATTTTTCTTTTCTTTGACTTGATCAGACTCATTTTGGCTGCAGTACGTCATGATTGGATAGGTGGGGTACCCTCCAGATGATTCAGATTAGCATCAAACGAAATCTGGAGTTGATTGGAGCCTCGGGTGGCCCTCAAAGTGCCATCTGCTGACGTGGACTGTCAGTCTCACCTACCAAAGACTGTGAAGCCAATCTAGCGGAGAGAGAGGAAGTGCATCCGTACGGGCGGCCCACAGCGGGCCGCCCAAGGCTCGCCTCTTGTGCGGTCTGGGCTGGCTCTGGTTCGGATATTCTTTTCTGTTCACTGCTCCTATCCCCACCTGCTTTGTACTGGAGAATTCGATTTCAGCCATGAATCCTCTCTTCTCTTTGTCTTTTTTCTTCTTCCTATTTTGTCTTTTCTTGGGCAGCCTTTGATGGTGATCTGGGGGCCATGGTGGGAGAGGTTGGTGGGTCCTACACTCCAGCAATTGGTGAAGGCTTTAATGATGGAGGGATTCATTTAATGGATGATAGAGATGGAGCATTGAATGGGGGCATTGATGAGGGGCTAGGGATGGTGGTTGGTGGAGCTTTGAATGGCCCCATTAATGGCAGCCATGCTGAAATTTCTGATTTGAATGGGGCCTTCATCATGGGAGAAACGGATGATATGGATGAGACGGGAAGATGGGACATAGGTGAGGCTATGCATCCCTTGAATGTGGGCTACCTGGATGATGTGATCGATGGTGATGATGGGGTCATGATGCACATTGATGGGTTGATCTTAGATTGCCTTCTGGTACCTTCTGGGAGGAATGATCGGGAGAAAGACGCTTGTACGAGGCACTCCATAAGTTGGCTAGGGGATGTTTATTTTGAAAGCCTTGTAAGTTTTTTTTTTTTTTGCATATATGCGAATAAGGAAAAATGATTTTTTTTTTTTTGAAAAATATATGCAAATCATGAAGTAAAAATTTGTGTCAAGTGCTTATCTGTCTGTGCATGATTTGGACTTGTGCTTTTAAATGTAGGAATCAGAATATTTGACTCAGCCTGATGTCATACTCGATTTTCTTAATTATTCACCAAGGGTCTTGGTCCCCTTAAGATAGTGCGCAATGGTATCATGCCCCTAGAATTTGGGCAGATCTTGAAAGAATTCTCGACTCATAGCCGCCATCCTTGCTTCCATTGAATCTTCATGTCGCTTGGATCTCTCATGTACCTGCTTTTTTTTCTTTTTCTTTTCTTAGTCATTATTACCCGCAACGCCCTTTCGGGTTTTCGCTGCGTCCGGCTTGCCCGTCATTTTTGCCCGTGGTGCCCTTTCAGGTTTTTACCACGTCCCGGGTATTTGATCTTGCCTGCCCCTTGGCAGCTATGCTGTTTTTACCCTCAGTGCCCTTTCGAATTTTCACCAAGTCCGCTGTGTGCCCACTCTTTTTACTCAGAGCGCCCTTTCGGGTTTTCACTCTGCCCTCTTTGTTTAAGCACACATCTCTTTTCTTTTTCTTTTTTTTCTCTTTTTTTTTTTGGATAACTGCGACGACCAGAGGTCAGGAATCCGTCGTTGCCGGCCGATGATAACCTTTCGACCCTTATCTTAAGTTACAATGGCAGAGCTGTCGGCCTTAGCTACAAACCCTTCTAAGGTGGATGGATGGATAGATGTGTTTCTTTTGGATCGATTTTTTCGTTCTCTTTCTTTCTTTCTTTCTTTCTTTCTTTCTTCTTCTTCTTCTTTTTTTTTTTTGTGGGTTGTGTGTCCTTTTTTTTTTACCCCTATTGTTTTTGCTCTATTCTTTTTTTTCTCCTCTTTTTTTTTTGGCTTTTGAACCCTTTATTTGGAACACTTATTGGTGGACGGGAAAGGATTCTCAGAGGTCTAAGCCTTGACCTCTTGACTTTAGCTCTACTAATGTAACTCTTGATAAGGTTGGATTGGCTTACCTGTGAGATATTTTCACGTTGTTGGCGTTGATTGGCTCTGGAAGATCCTTACCCCTCAGGCTGGTGAGTCGAACGGTGCCTCCCACAAGAAATTCACTGATTTTCGGGGCTTGCCCCTTGAGTTTGATAGATGCAACGGTTATTGTTGTAAACCTGATATGACTTTTCTTTCTTCGGCTTCATTCTTCATCAGCACTCACGGTGACATGATTTTGACTCGAACTCTTAAGTTTGTCTTTTGATTTTAAGCTTCTCGAGGAACTCCTTCATCCTTAGATTCCGAAGGATGTCTCATTGCCAATGTTGATAGCATGTGGGAACCCTTAACAATTGATGATGTCATTCTTCATGAGAATTATCGTGCGAGATCAGAATGTTTACTACGCCAAAATTGCATTTTTGCGACGGATTTTGCGACGAACACTAACCGTCGCAAAAATTTCTTGGTTTAACGACGGATCTCATCCGTCGTATTTGAAAATATTCCGTCGCTTTTGCGAAATTAAGGCGGGATTTCGTCGCGGGATTTACCGACGAACATAGTCCGTCGCACAATTATAATTTCCGACGGACTTAGTCCGTCGCTATTTAACGACGAATTTGGTCCGTCGCTAATCCCAGCCCGAAAAGATGCCCCCAAATAAGGTCCGTCGGAAAATAAAATTTAAGAAAAATGAGATATTGAAAAAAACTGATATTTTTTAAAAATAAAAAAATTTGATATTTAAAATAACAGATTTAGTAATTTGAAAGAAAAAGTCAAGAGATTTTAAAAACAAAATTGAGAAATTTGAATAAAATTAATATGTTTGAAATTTCTTTTCAAATTTTCACAGAATTAAACATTTTGAAAAAGAAAATTGTGAAGTTAAAAAAGAAATTTGTGATTTTCAAACAAAAAAATTTGAGAGGTTTGAAAAAAAAATGAACAATTTTTTAGTAAAATTGAGATTTAGAAAAATAATAAGATTCAAAAAATTGAGATTTAAAAAAAAATGGCCATTTGAAAAAAGCTGAGAAGTTCGAATAAAATTGATATGTTTGTAAAAAAATTGAAATTTTTATAAAGAAATTAAGATTTTGTATTTCGAAAAAATTAAGAAGTTTGATAAAAAAAAATGATATTTTGAAAAGAAATAAAAGTTGAGATATTTGATAAAAAAAAAAAAAAGAGATTTTATTAGTTTTGAAAAAAAATGTTGGAAAAAAATTGTGGTTTAAATAAAAGCGAGAAATTTGAAATGAGTGGGCCAAATTTATTGGTGGACATTTATTGGATAGTTGAAAATGAAAAATTACACTCATTCAGTTAACTGGTTATCAGATTGGTTTATGTATACATACATGTTCATTGGTGCAAAAAATGAAGGCCCTAATATAATGATGTTAATTGATTGCAAGGAAAATTTATAATGATGAGATTGATCAAATTCTATGATCAAGTCATCCTAAACTTGATCTGAATGGTCAGATATGTTTAGAACGTGGTAATTATTATTGAAAACAAAATTAAGCTCGAATCATATCCGTATAAAAGACTCTTTAAATGTGCACAATCAGTTTGTCTAGAGCTAGACAAATTTTGGACAATCTGATTGGTCCAAATTGAAAAGTAAATGACTTTAGATGTTTAGATTAAATTTCACTCAAATTTAATGGTTAGGTTACAAGATATGGCCCATCATTGATCAATTTTATCAATTTAGTATCTTTCTCATCTTAAACTTGATCAGGGCAAGTGACCAGTCAAATCAAAGTTATTGATGAATATAATAGAGTGAATGGATTAGATTTTCAAATTAGGCCAAATTTTTAGGTCCAAATTGCGCTGCAACTTGTTGACCTCATGAAAACCTAATAAATGTATAGTCATTGGACCCCAAACTCTAATCTAGCCATTGAGAATTTGATCTTTTCTAATATTAGCTATTGCATCCTAAAATGATATAAAAGAACAGATGGATGGATTAGATATACATAAAATATATCAGATGGATTGGTTAATGACAGGCTCACCAATCAATGCCAAGTGATCGGTGCTCTGTGGGCCCCACCATGATGAATGTGTTTCATCCACTCTATCCATACATTTTCGTAGATCATTTTATGGTATGAGCCCAAGTTTGAGGTAGATCCAAATCTCAAGTGGACCACATCACAAGAAACAATTTTAATTGAACACCCACTGTTAAAACTTATTGAGGGCCACGGAAGTTTTGGAACAAGCTGATATTTTTTTTTACCTACATCCAGGTCTGTATGACCTAATTAAGAGGTTGGATGTCAAATAATTAATATAGTGGGCCCTACGAGGTTTTTAATGGTGGACATTCAATCAATACTATTTTCCTTTGGTGTAGTCCACCTGAGATTTACATTTGACTCATTTATTGGATCAAGCACTAAAACAATCTTCAGAAATGGCTCGACAGCGTGGATAAAACACATACGTCATGGAGGGGCCCACAAAGCACCGGCCAGTGGCCCCATAGCCAAGGGGTGCGAATTAGGTGTTACCCCAGGAACAGCTTAGTGGGTGTTACCCTAACTGTGTGGGGCCCATCTTGTTGTAGTTTTTATATATCAACACCGTCTATCTCTTTTTTCATATCATTTTAGGATGTGATCCAAAATCCTAAGAAGATCCAAATCTTAGGTGGACCATATCACTAGAAACAGTGATGTATAACCATTAAAAACGTTTTGTGGGCCATAAAAGTTTTAGATCAATCTGATCTTTATATTTTCCCTTCATCAAGACTTTATTGACATTATCAAGAGCTTGGATTGCAAATAAACATTACAAAAACCTTACGATGGGCTCTTTGGAATTTTTAATGGTGGGGCACTCAATCACACTATTTCTAGTGTTATGGTCCACTTGAAATTTGGATCTACATAATTTTTGGAAAATCGTCCTAAAATGGGCTGTAGAAACAGATGGACGGCATGGATATACAAAATATCATCCATGTGGGCCATACGGTGGGGGTAACACCCACTCAGCTGTTCCCGGGTAACACCTAATTCATGCCTCTGGCGCAGTACGCCTCTGGCGCAGATTGCGTCAGTACTCAAGCACGTGCGGAGTAAACTCTGTGGGGCCCACCGTGATTTATGTATTTTATCCACTTTGTTCATCCATCTTAACAGATAATTTTAGGTATGGTGCCAAAAAATGAAGCATATCAAAATCTAAAGTGGACCACACCACAGGGAAAGTGTGAACTGAATGTCTACCATTGAAAAATTTATAGTCTTGGATCCGGTTCATTTTTTGTTCTCATGTCCTAAACGAGCTCCCAAAACGGATGGACGGGGTGGATTTATCAGAAAGCATCACTATGGGCCCCACCTAGGTTCCCAGTGCAGGAACTTCCTGCGCAAGGCTTTCGCAGAGGAAATCCGCGTCCATCAAAACTGATGTTATCCAAGAGTATTATGATACTCAGGCTATGTATGAAGATTGATACACAGGCATTCAGAAATTGTATACGTGGAAAATATTAGCTCAAATAAACCGACTAGATTGTGTATTCCACTGTCTCCAAGTCTCAAGTTCAATATCAGGTTGGTTGAACAATTCTAATCTCTGATTAATGGACAATTGTTTGTGGTAATAGGACCGTTGGATTTTTCATTTTTAACCGTCCAATTAGTGTCTGGTCCAGTAATCAATTAAGCTTAAGTTTTGGTTGATGAAACATCTATTTTCATTATCATAATTTGGACAGTTTAATTTGACTACTTATATGTCAGATATGCAATTTCTAAGTAAGATTTAAGTGCCTGCGTATCATCCATCACGCCTTGCCAGAGTATCAAAGTTTTTTCTCTTCACGAAAGGAGAGCGGATTTGGTGAGACCCCGGGATCACCTAAGACGGTGCGACCCTTACCGTGGGGTTACAGTAGGGCCCACCTTAATGCATGTATTATGTATCCACTCCATCCATCCGTTTTTCCAGATCATATTAGGGCATTATCAAAAAATCAAAGCAGATACAATTATCAGGTGGACCATACCATTAGAAACAGCGGTGATTGACCATCCTACTACTATAAACTTCTTAGGAGGCACATTCATGTTTCCGAAGTGTTTATCTACCATCCAATCTGTTGATAAGGTCACATGAGCCTGGATGAAGGGGAAAAACAAATATAAGCTTCATTCAAAATTTCTTTGGCCATTAATGGTCATTCACCACTGTTTCCTATGTTATGGTCCACCTGATGATTGGGTATGCTTTATTTTCGATATAATCCACTAAAATGATCTGGAAAAATGGATGGACGGCATGGATACATAATAAATACATCAATGTGGGCCCCCACGGTAACCCACGTTAAGGGCCGCACCGTCTGGAAGCGGATTGCGTACTGAGTAACTCCGCACGCTAGCGTGCGGAGTAAACTCTGTCGGGCCCACAGTGATTTATGTATTTTATCCACTCCGTCCATCCATCTTAACGGAAAATTTTAGGTATGGTGCCAAAAAATGAAGCATATAAATATCTAAAGTGGACCACACCACAAGAAAAGTGTGAACTGAATGTCTACCATTGAAAAATTCTCGGAGGACACAGAAGTTTTGGATCAAGCTGATATTTGTGTTTTTCCCTTCATCCATGTTCATGTGATCTTATGAACAGGTTGGATGACAAATAAACATCAATGTGGGGCCTGGGAAGGTTTCAACGGTGGAAATCATTATTCCCACTGTTTCCCGTGGCATGGTCCACTTGAGGTTTGGATATGCTTAAATTTTGGTTTCAACCACTAAAATGAGCTGTAAAAACATATGGACGGAATAGATAAAGCACATGCATTCTAGGTGGGCCCAACTGAGTTTACTCCGCACGATAAGATCGTGCAATCCGATTAACATATCCCCTTACCCTAAAAAAAAACCCAAATCCTCATTCCCTCCTCTCAATCGTCTCCCGCCCCTCCTCTCTCTCTCTCCCTCTCTCTCTCTCTCTCTCTCTCTCCAAAAATCGCCATTGCAGCTTCCAAGCTTCGACGCCTCCCATCCCCGCTCCCGTTGCCTGCTGGTATGAAATCTCTCTCTCTCTCTCTCTCTCTCTCTCTCTCTCTCTCTCTCCAACATTGAATGTTGAAACCCTAATACGGATCAAGACCTTTCAATCAGTGCGATTTTTTATCTGTGCCACATCGCAGTGATCCAGACCATTGGTGGATGACCATGTACTACACTCGAATCCATGCTGCCAAGCGACTCTTAATCCTACACCAATGATAGCGATTGTTCATCTGGTGGGCCCTACTGTGGTACATTCATACAATCTGATCAACATGAATTCCGTGTTATTCTCCATCAAAATTGGGGGCTGGAATTTTGAGGGTATGGATTGGCGTGCATGTTTGCCACGTCTACATTGAACCCTAGTCGAGCAATCCTTAGTTTGTCTTTCTTACAAATGACATGAGGTGATGCCAGCCGTTGATCTGGTGGATTCCACCTTGGATAAACCATTTCTTGCATTTTTCCTTCTTAATCTTCCATTTACAAGCTGTCAGTCTAATGGCTAGGATTGCTGACTTGGGTTTTTTTTTTTTTTGTTCTTTTAAGAATACTCTATCCATTGCACGGCCAATCATATCAACGGTCTAGATCCGCATTGCACACTATACACAGGTTTTCAGTTCTAATAAGTGGGTCCCATTGATTCGGTGATACAGACCGTTGGTCTGTTGGATCGTATCTTGGATGGAACATTCTCCGAAATTGAAATATCCCATATATCAATATTGGGACCTTTTCTTATGAGTTGAATGTGGACCCTTACTGTTTTCTAACTCTGATTTGCCGACACTTCTCTTTAAAATAAGACCATTGAATAATTTTATTTTTACCCGTCCAATGAATATCTAGTAATCTAAATACTTGGATGATTAAACAAGAGTTAATATTCGTTTATGGTACATCTAATCTGATGCTCATAATTTGGACGGATTCATTTGAGTTATTTGTATGCCACGTAAGCACTTTCTATGTAATTTCTAACTGCCTGCGCATATGATTGATAGAGACGGAGGCATCGCAAGGTCCTGATCATCCTGACACATGGAAGGATTAGTATCAGCAGACTAAGAGGATTTTTTAGGAAACATATTCAGAGTGGACCCATCAAGTTACTGGTTTGGATTACCTCACTGTAGGCCCAGCTGCACTGACTTGCACATCAGGACATGCTCATGTTCTGATGCATCAGGACCTGACAATTTGTTGGATAGATATTAATGGGTTCCAGATTGTGCCATCATTATACCTCCCTCGGAATTATTATTATTTTTTTTATAGTACTGTTCGGACAAGGTCCCATCATTGTGAAATGATCAAAGCATCTGGTACTGCAGCATAAATGGACCTTATTTGGCATTATCAGTCAGCAGGAGAAAGAACGTGATTTGAAGCAGCCTTCCGAACAATAAGCTTTTCCACCTTTGGTTGTGGTTTGATGCCTTCTTATTTCCACCGTCCATGCAAGGGCCAAAATTCCAGCAGTTAAGATCGACTGAGGGGTGCATTTTAATGGATCAACAATCTGGTAAGCCACGTTTACAGTCAGCTTATCTGTTCATCATTCATTTAGCTTACATGTGGGACCATATATATGTCTCCTTTCAAATTGATCTACCTGATGCCATGCTCAAGCCTTGAAAGCACTGAAGCTGGACACTTGAAAAGTGAAAGTTTGTAGAAATGGTGTCTGTGAAAACTGAAAATATTGCTCCTTTGCATACTTCACTATGTGTGTAGTGGACTTGTAATTTGATTCCCCGTTCCTTTTCTTGATGAGTTTGACAAGATTGACTCAGATTGGAATGTAGCTTTTAATGGCAGGGCGGTGGCGTCTTCTCTGGCTTTACTCGGCTGTGCAAAGGCCTCGCTGTGGTACTTGTTGGAGGATATGCTCTTCTCCAGATTTTCCCTCCAGCCCTTTCCTATCTTGCACTTATTCCTGCATGGTATGTTTTTCTCACTGCTGTAATTCAGGTAGCATTTGGGTGTGCCCTGCAAGAAATATGTGGTCCACTGGGTGTTTTGGGATGGTGTAGAAATCAGAACCCATGCTAAGCGCACTAGAGTTTTTGCAATTTCTCCACTCAAAATGTGGTTGAGATAATAAGAAGGGGAAAGATAGAAGGTCCTGCCCTTGTCTCAACGAAGATATGGCACCTTGCATAATGTTGGCCTTGTGAAAACACTAAGTGTGCCTAGAGTTTTCACAATTTCTATGCCTCAAAATGTGGTTCAGATAAGAAGGGAAAGGTCTCCTTGTCTCAACCAAGATATGGCAGAACGACATCATGTTGACCTTGTGAATAATGAACATGCAAACATAACCTAAGGGCCTAAACTGCTACTGATTAAAATTTTGTTTGAGATGTATCCATTAAATTTTTTTCTTGGTTAGGCAAAAATGTGAGCCTTCTATTGCTGCCAATTAAACTTCTGATGACAATGTTGGTTATGATTATTTATATTTTAAAGACTGTTGTTGTTAGTGTTCTCATTATCATTTTGTGCTTGGCAAGGTGGGACCTAAACTTGAAGCCATATGGTCTCGACAATGTTTCAGAAGTCAGCCAAGTTGATTCAGCTTGGCCAGCTACTGAGCATTGTTTGAACTTTTGAATTTTTGAAGATTGGTTGAGGAGATTCTTCGATTTTTTGAAAAATCTGCGAGTTTTTCATTCACTCGGCTGAATCAAACTCAAATTTGGAAAGTTGAAAGACTGTTTCATTCCATAAGGCCCACCACACCGCCAGCACGGCCATTAGGCTCGTTATTTATTTATTTTAATTAGGTTACTCTAATATGTTGCACTATAATCAGAAACAAACATCATTTGTGTAATTTGCATTTGGCTACTTATGGCCCCTTAGGTGCATGCCTTCTTTGCTAGTAATTTGTATAATTGCATTAACCAGGAGCATCTGATGTTCCTTTACGCATTGGGAAAATTCACTCCAGCGGACAAAATAACTTTACCACCAAAAGCGTCTGATGTTCATTTCCCGATTACCATGTCGCATTTCTGGCCGTCTTTGGCTTTAATTCTCTTTAAGGGCCTGTTTGGATTCATGAAAAGCATGTGAAAGTAATATTTGTCTCCTTTCTAATTGATCTGTCGTGTGATCGATACAGTGGATGTACTGCGACCCAAAAATCTCCTATGTTGTACCTTTCAACATTTCGATTTGTAGCATACAGAAAAACAATGGTCAACATTGATCAACTAAACAGAAGTTCTGATGTTGGTTGTTGGGATCCTCCATTAATCTGGTTGATTTTTGGGGCATGGTCCATCGACAGTGAACCCAACAGATCAATGGTCTGGATTAATGAATCATGAGCCTCAGTTGTTAGAACCTAAGCACATCAGGTGGGACATGGTTCATACTGCTTAAAGTAATAAGGAGAAAAAAAGAGCTGGGATCTAATACAGAGCTTTGTACATGTCCAAAGTCCAAGTGCATTTAAGTGTGCCTCTGTGTGGTCTAAGTGCACCCAAGTGCATTTATGTACATCACATGCAGTCTAAGTGGGTCTAAGTGAATCAGAGTATGTTGCAGTTAGATGAACTGAAACAAACTTACAAATGAGCTGAGACCACAGTCAGACGTTCTTAGCTGTACTTAAACATGCTTCTACGCACTTAGACACCCGATGTACATGAACAAAGCTTTATACTGGATCTGAGCTGAAAACCATGGAGAAGAAGAAGAAACAGACATCAAGAGAAATGTTCGATCTTGAGAGTTCCATGTCGTTTGGATTTGTAGAGTTTGCATGGAATTCCAAATGTACTGTATTTATATGCATTCTATGGATACACTTGTAGTCTTAGGTTTAAACGCTTCATGTTTGTCCTTGAATGTTGCTTATTATGTGTGCTAAAATTAAAGGAAATCAATTGGCTTTCATCATGGTGTGGTCACGAATCTACGTACATGAATGGGTCTACTATTATTTTAAGACCACTGGGGGTATGGCATGTGCAATACACATGGAGAGAGAGAGAGAGAGAGAGAGAGAGAGAGAGAGATTCCTATGGTGGGTGACCATGCCAATTTCTTCCAATGCTGTGGGGCTTTGGAACTTTAGATCTGCCTCTTTTAGAGGCTCGCATCCTAACATGAGCCCACTCAACAAATGTACTATGTGATCACAATGGCTACTGTAGAGTCTTTCTTGCTTGGTGATCTCCTCGCACTACATTTAAATGTGTGTTGCACATAAAGAAGAAGAGAAGTGGTAATGGACTACTCTCATCAATGAATTGAAAGGATGAAAATACCCCTTGGATGAGGGGCCAATCTCGTACACACGCACACAAATTACGGAGACCCCTCCACCTAACATATTGTAGGGGTAACATTGGCCAAAAGCCATTCACATTAAATTATAAATGGTTGAGATATGACTCGCTATAATAGCAAATTTGTGCCTTAACGACCATGGAATTATTGTTTCACAGATGTTGTGTGAAACATTTTTTTATGTTTTTATTTAATAGTAGTCTTTCCTTTTTATATTTTCTTCTTATGTCACATATTTAATGTTGGAAAACTGAGACCTGACTTGGCGGAGGATGGGACTGACTGTTGTAGTTGGGAAAGAATCAAATGCAACAATGTGACAGGCGGCCGAGTGACTGAAATTTCTCTCAACCAGACGAGGGAATGGAAGTTGGGAGAATGGTATCTGAATGCTGACTTACTTCTTTCCTTTGGAGAACTGCGGAGCCTCGATTTGTCCTGGAATTACCTGGGTGGTTGGGTTGATCATGAAGGTACCTTTTTCTCCTACAATCTTAACATTCTTCCTTCCTTGATGATTTGAAACAGGGCTGCATCCATTTGGCCAGGTAAATTGAATTGCAAACATCCCATGGAACTACAGTTACATTTGCTCTTTTGGGCTTTTATATAATTTATTCTTTGATGGTCTTAACTATCTAACCTCTATTGATGAAATCAAGGCTACCATAGGAAAGCCAAATGATTTGAGTTGTGAATTTTTTTTATCTAATTAAGGAGGAAATGATGGAAGTTAACTATGTTACCTTGAACTTGAAGCTAAGTAACATGAATGCAAATGCTAACAGGGGAATCGAAATTTAATAATTGAAATTCGATGTGATAGTGTAGCCAAACGCACTCAACAGTGCCATTTTGGATTTGGACCGAGATGTGAAGGTATATACATGCATCTCTAAGGGTGCATTTGGAGCACTTATTAATGTACTGCAGTTATTAGTGTAATGAAGTGGAAATAGCCAGATTGAAAACTCGTTAGCATTCATATCCGGGATTTCTCGGTTCTGAGCTGTAATTCTATCAATTTCAATTTGGACTTGAAAAAACAAGCCAAAGCCAATAACTTGGTATAAGGCTTCAATGACGATGATGATGACTAGAAAAAACAAAAAAAGAGTTGTTGAGATATGAGGCCATCTCCTAGGGAAGCATTTTTAACCTTTGTAATTATTCGCTCTATCTGTTTGATGCTTAGCACAAGATGTTGTAATTATTCCTCTTCAGCATGTTGCGTTTGAGGAAATTTATTTATTTTTCTAATGAAATATACGTGGTGCTTCATTGTCTTTTGTTGTTGTTTTTCCTTTTTTGTTCTTACATTATAATACTGATACTCTTTATGTTTTATATTCTGGATTTTGCAGGTGGGCCAGTTGATGGATTTGCTAACGTATGAGGTGGAAATAGCCATAAAAGAAAGATTAGAAATGAAGGCTAGCTTCACGTATGGTCAAGAGATTGGTTTCAATATTGGGAACAAAATAAAGCCTAGTTGCTCATTCTATGGAGAATGGTTCACTTCAATGTGTAAATTTGTAACAAATATTAATATTATTTTTCACTAGAAATGTAAGGACTTCAAGTTTCATATATGATATAATTATGATTTGTTAGGTTTTAATTTTTTTTTTGTTTTAAATAATTTGGATGACTATCAGGTGCAATAGATTCAAAAATAAATTCAAACGTAATGGGTGTGCGTTCAGAAAATTTAGCGACGGACCAAACCCGTCGCTAAAATTCCGAAATAAATGCGTCGCCCATAAATTTAACGACGGACTAATATACGTGGCAACAATTTTGTACGACAGACCGATATCCGTCGCTTTACATAATTTAGCGACGGACGTAATCCGTCGTGTAAAAGCGACGAACATAATCCGTCGTTTAAAATTTGCCACATAGACGGACCAAGTCCGTCGCTAATATAGATTTGCGACGGACTTGGTCCGTCGCAAAAATGTGATTTTGGAGTAGTGGTTACCTCCATCCACTTTGTGCTGTAATCGACTGCCACGAGTATATGCATATGACCACTAGATAATATCGAGTCGATCTTTCTGTTGATGTAGATACCTCGTACAGGGAATAGCTGGAGCGTTATCAGGTTGTAAAATTTCGAAGCACACATATGGATTCGATGTGCATGTTGCTGACACTTGAAGTGCTTTCTGACATGTTGGCAACAATATGTCTTCATCAAGCCGTGAGGTTTCTTCGATCATTCGTCAAGTCGCACACTCCAGCATGGAATGCAAGCATAGTCTTGGCAGCATCTTCTTGATAGGCTTGATGAGTTTTTGATCGAGTCTGGATAAGTCTTCATAGGACGCAAGATTGGGAAGTCATGACTTCAAAAATTCAATCATTCTCTGCTTATTTTTCAGGGACAAGGATTCTCAATGCACATTTCCTTATGGGTCTCGAGAGATCCTAGGTTTATAATTTTAAAACCTTTTTGAGATAACATCAGCTTTTGGTTCAAACTATCGAGGAGACCCTCTAAGTTTGGAAGTCAGCTCATCATTTTCCACATCATTTGGCTTTGTCCAGACCCTTGAGTTTGAAGTCCAACTCTAGATCGAATCTTATGAGTCAACTCCATACTCAAGTGCTTTGACAGACAGACTTGACACTTTATTGAAAATGATTTCTAATTTTTTTTTCTTTCAAAGATTTTCTGGTTTTTTGGATTTTTGTGAATATCTGAATTTTTTTTGAACTTTTGGACTTTGTGAAAATTTTGTTTTATTTTATTTTTTTGAAATTTTGAAATATTTGGTGTTTTGAGTTTTTGAATCTTCTGATTTTTTTTTTTTAAAATTTTTTGTAGAAGACTTGAGCAAGACGGCGATGTGAACCAGGTGTTGCCTGATTCGGCTCAGGGAGCCGAGCACTGTCGACTTTTATTGTGTCGTCATGGGGATTACAAACCTGTTACTACCCTGCACTCCTTCCCCTCAGGAGGTAGGGCCAGAGGGATCAGTAGGCCAACCCTCATCGTTGTGCCCAAACGTCATGGTAGATCTGAAATTGGGCTCCGAGTCAGTGTCGGATGCGATTTCTCCTGGCTCATCCCCAGTGTATTGCAGCTCTTCGGGTTCATCTGGTTGAGGTGGGACCAAAACGGTAGTCCAGTCAATCGGGGGAAATTCCTGCCCCTTGCTTGAGTCTTCTTTGGGCAACTCTATCAGACTCGATCTCCTCGCTTGATCATCAAAGGTGGAATCTAGCCCATCATTAGGATAGATAATCCCTGCATTGATAAACTGGATTGGTGTGACGATGCAGAGGTTCCCTTCTTCTTGATGACCCCGTCTTCTTCTGATACTTCTGTGCCTAATCCGAGTAGGCTGATGTCGCAGTCTTTCTCTATCCACATTCTCTTGAACTCCCATGATTCGGGTCGAGTCTTGATATTCTAGCTGATAGTAGAAGGTTTGACGCTCGACAGGAAGGAAGACGTAGTTCGATCTGATGAGACATGCGCGAGGGAAGTGATTTGCATTGTGATGGTATGAGACCTCCCCATTAGAACGTTGTACGTCCATGGTTGAGATGATAGGCTCTCAGAGGTTGGATGCTTCTACCATGGGAAATTGTCAGGGATCGGTAATGATGGTGATCGCCCTATCTCCGAAGATGTGCTTGACCCTTTGGTGAAGATTTGAAAAGATGGCACCGATTCTGTGAAACTAGGTCTAATCAGAAAGGAGATGGAATGAAGCTGAGATGTCCAAGACCTGAAGAGTGATGGTTGATGTTTTTGGATCGATCAGAACCTGGACATCAATCTCCCCTTCGACCTCCTCGATAGTGGCCACATAATTGAAGCTGGGCCCCAATTCTGCTAGGGCATGTGGCATGCTGTCCAAGGAAGGGTCTTCTTCTTGGAGGACGATGGCTGAAGTAGAAGCCGAATAGACAGGTGCGGTGGGCAAGTTGTGCCCCTGGTTGTTTGCTGGAGAAACGGGCAGGCTTTGTCCCTGATAAGCTGGAGTGGGCAAGCTGTGCCCCTGACTGACTATTGCTGAGATAGGCAGGTTGTGCCCCTGGTTGATTGATGCTGAGATGGGCAGGATTTGCCCCTGGCTCAAACTGAGCAGACCATGCCCCTGGTTTGCTGATGCTGCGCTAGGGAGATTGTCTCCTTGGTTGACTGAGATGGGCTGATTGTACCCATGCTTAGAAATGGGCGCAGAGAATGAACCGACTGAAGGTGCCCCTTGCATAATGATGGGCTCTGGGATTGAAATAACCGAGGGTGCCCCTTATAGGATGAGAGGCTCGAACTCTAAACTAGAGTCGATGGCACGAATAAACTGGAGAGGAGGCTCTTCTGGCTGATGGCAACTGGACAGGCAGGAGGTGCCCCTTGCATTGCGGAGACTGGACCGACTGGAGATGCCCCATGCAGGATGAGGGGTTCTGAAACTGGACTGGTTAGGGGTGCCCCTTGCCAACCTTGATTAGGGAACTGTGAGTTCCATCTTGACTGTTGCTGTTGCTGCAGTTGTCCATGCTGAGGGAGGAATAGTGCACCTTCAGTAGAGGCAACAAGATCATCCTCTTCCATTGAATGAGAGATGGGAACACTACTATTATCGCTCTTGTATCCGGTAGGCTCACCTTCCACAATCGGTTGTACTGGAGAGGCCTGCTGAGGCCACCAAGGGGAGATCATCGCAGCCCTTATTCCGGCTTCTACTTGTTCCCCGGCGCAGATGAGTTGGCTGAAGTTTGCATATGGATGTGAGACAAGGTATCCAGAGATACTTGGATTTGCCGAGTGGACGATCATGGAGATTTGCTCCTCGTCGTCGAGGGGAGTCCTCATTCTAGCGGCCATGGCCCGCCACCGTCCAACGTAAGCTGACAATGTTTCATCACTTCTTTGCCTGAGAGCTGCGAGGTTCGCTCTCCTGGGTGCCATGTTAAGATTATATGCGAACCTGTCGATGAAAGCCTGGGAGAGCTGCTCCCAAGTCTTGATGCGATGCAGTCCAATGATGTGTACCAGTCTAGGGCATCGTCTTTCAGGGACTTTTGAAACAGACGGATCAACGCTCCGTCGTTGCTTGCCACAGCATCTAGCTCACCACAAAATGATCTCAAGTGGTCTATAGGATACCCTATCCCATCATATCTTTTAAATTTTTGTACCTGAAAGCCTTGAGGTACCATTACATCAGGAAATGGACAAAGATCTCTGAACTTAGTGGATGGAAGATCCACCCCTTGCTGCTTCTGCAACTTTCTCTTCATCTCTCGCATCTGTTCTCGAAGTTGCTCTATTTCGGAGGGACCAGATGAAGGAGATCTTGCCCCTTGCCAAGACTGAGATGGCCCCCTTTCATAATAATTGGTGTCATTGATGCTCCTATAATTTCTGCTTGAAGGAGGTGGGGCCTGATAATTACTCCCATTATAGGGACTGTGGACCCTCGCCGTTTCCGCGCTCCCACACGACGTTCTTCTCGTCCCTTCCCCTTTCGGGAAAAGAAGAAGAGGAGGATGCGTGAGTGCAAAATCGCTGTTTGTGCCACTGGCTTGCCTCGTTCTCGAGGGCTTTGTTCGGTTGTCGTGTTAAGCTGGATGTGTTTAAATGAGTTTATATAAGACCAGAGTCGCCACTAGCCAGTTACTTTGAATCTACAGTCGGCTAGACCCTGTAGAAACGTTAGAGAAGGGGATCCGAAGATTCCTTCCTCTAAAATGACTCATTTTGATCTGCGGCCAGAGATTCGAGGTAAGGGATCACGGTTACAGGGTGGGAAGAGGTTAAGCACCCCACACACTGCCCGTACCGAAGTACGGTCTCTACTTCACAGAATCGAACTAATACTTGAAAGTCTGTTTTAATCCTCGTACATTCTCATAGATGACATGATGCATGAATGCGGGTCTGAACAGTAAGAGTTTCTGATGGGCAGGTTCCAACAACGGGCAAGCCCAGAGCATACGCTCGAACTGACAGGTGCTTAATATAAGACGTATGCAGTGTGCTTGGATAATCAAGGTGCTTTATAGTGAAGCATGAATGCAGGTCTGAACAGTAAGAATTTCTGATGGGCAGGTTCCAACAACGGGCAAGCCCAGAGCATACGCTCGAACTGACAGGTGCTTAATTTAAGACATATGCAGTGTTTTTGAAGAATCAAAGTGCTTGCAGTGAAGCAGGGGGGTTGGAAGAAAAGTAAATGTTGCACTTATGCTAGATGCAAATGAGATGATGCTGGAAAAAGAGTAGCTGGATGGACGGAGGTGTCGCAAGGGTTGGCTTCGAGTGGCTGGATCAAGACTTGTATGGCTTGGGAGACTTGGACCAATGGTAAGGCTAGGCTGGACCAATGGTCAGGCTAGGCTCTCCTCACTCGGGCTCTCCTTGGTGAAAAGATGGGATAAAAGGGTGGAGGATGACTCGGATCGCATTCGGGCTGAAGAGAGGGAAGTGGATGTTGAAATGAGAAGGGGAGGGGGGTATTTATAGCAGCGGGCAGTGGCAGGGCTTGTAAATATTTTTGGACGGCCTGCTATGGGCCGCCTGTACGGACTCTCCTCGATTTCCAGCGAGGTACGGTCGCTCCCTCGGGGCTGCTGTTTGGCTCGGTGGGTTGACTCAGTGAGTTGACTCAGCGGGTCGACTCGGTGATTTGACTCAGCGGGTTGACTCGGCGGGTTGACTCGGTGTTTTGACTCGATGAGTTGACTCAGCGGGTTGACTCAGCGGGTTGACTCAATGGGTTGACTCAGTGAGTTTGACTTTTTTTAGGATTTTTTTGACTGGCTTTTCTTATGGGGGTTTTTCAGGCTAATGTTTAGGACTGGGTTGACTGGGTTCAGGCTTGAACTGGGCTATGGAATGGGGCTTACAAGGGTGAGTTTGGCTGAGTTTGGACTTGGGATTTGGGGGTATGGTCCTCCATTCATCCAGCTATCTCTACCAACAGTGTAGCCGAAGGTGGGGTGTCTACAGATGCCCCTCTTTGGCAGAGGTTGCGTGCAACCGAATGCCAAAGCGAGTGGACACCCCACTTCTGACCCGGTCATTCATAGATCATGGTCTGAAATCTTTGCTTGCCTTTGCATCTATGTCAGTTGATTGTTTGGAAACCGATTACTCGCATATACCGCGGGAGTTTGGAGAAAACGTTGCGATTGTCCCTGCAGTTTGCTGCAACCTGGGTACCCAATCGCAACCCTTCCATTCCCGATCGGTACTAACATCGGAAAGGTACGGCAGAGCCTCTGCGTCGCTAGTCTTACGAGGATGCTGACCCTGAGACTGATTGTGTGATGTTTGATGTTTTCTCAGATCACTCCAGGAGTACTTGTTTCGCTTGACTGTCAAAGTGGTTAGACGCCCTGCGTCAGATAGTCTTACGGGATTCTACTACGCCGACTTGGACTCAATCAAGGTACTTCAGGCATCCACGCCTAGGTATGTGCGGGTGAACTCTTTCCACCTAATCTGCTGATTTTAATACTTGGGTTACAGTTCATCGTTTCCACCTGTTCAAATGGTTTCTTTGACCGAGCCTTTTGGCTTTTCATCTTTTCGTATCTTGGCATGTGGTACGACCGCACTGACACTGGAGTTCGGTTCGACCGTACTTTGAGTGCATTGGATCCGATGGTCTCCGGAGAAACCGCGAGACATCGGATCTTATTTGATTTTTGCGTCTGCTCCTACCCAGAGATATGGAAGATCTCCTGGTGTTTTGGAGGCAGAACGCTCTACTGGGAAAATATTTTGGATTTTTGAAAAGATACCCACTCTGGGGAGTGATACTTCGTGGGGTTTTTATTTGCAAATAGAAATATTTTTATCTTTTGAAATGAAAATCGGGTCTGCACGTGCCTCCACTAGGGATGCCCGTGGGGTCTTTGGCTAACCGACTTTTATTTTGAAAGCAGGTAAACATGATGATTGATGCAATGGATGCTGATGCATGGAGATGCATGATGAATGCATGGCTTGGCTCATTCTCTTTTAGTTGATGATTTTTCTTTTGCTGGAGATGCAGAGAATTTTGAGCTTATTGCTTGTGGGGTTGTGCTCCCCTGGGGATTTTTCTTTTAATGCGGATGTTTGGTCAACGGGTTGGTCAAGATCCTGACCATGGTCAATCAGGTCCATCGTCCCAGGATGCTGTTTCTTTGCTTAATGAGAATGAACGAGGATGTTATCTGACTTCAAGATGTTCTTCTGGCCATAAATGCGATTGCTTGGTCGCCAGTTTTGGTCAAGATTCCAATTTACGAGCGATTGGATCCGTCATCCCAAATTGTGAAGAGAGTGGAGTTCAAGACTCCTGAAGTGTAGTGCTGGGGGCAGTGCCAATTTTTGTGATTTTTGTGAATATGTGATCCGAATCTTTATCTGAGTGGTCAGGATAGAGATCGGTTATTGAAAACAAGGAAATTTTTTTTTTTTTTTGTGATTTTTGCAAATATTTGATTTGAAGGCAAGGGAAATATTTTTGTGATTTTTGTAAGTATTTGATTGAAAGCAAAGGACATATTTTTTGTGATTTTTGCAAGTATTTGATTTGAAAGCAAGGGACATATTTTTTTGTGATTTTTGAAAGGTGATTTTACAGTGTTTTTTGTAGTTTGTGATTTTTCTGAAATGCAGAGAAAAGTATGGAATTTTCATCCACTTCCAGCTTCTACTGCTGGTAAGGCACCCGATCCAATTTTACGTCAGCGAGCAAGACGAGTCTCACATAGTTAAGTGCCGTAGTTTTACATCTTCGGATGAGGGGATTTGAGGTTTTCAGTCAACACACCCACAAAGTTGCCTGTTCCTCATGTGCAATGCACATAGACCACGTATCGTCCGACGGACTCCTTCGGCCACAAAATGAGCCACATCCTCACATTTCCCTTAGTCAATCCAGTTTGGGGCCTTACGTTGCTCACATTCCGTGAGGGTGCGCTCCACCTCCCAACAACCTTAATCCCCTTCATGAGTTTTAGGAACAGGGAACATCCGTTAGATTCAACAGCGACTTCCAAATCAAGGTTGTCTATCACGGTGCGTTCAACACGAATAGGATTGCGGAGTTTTTGCCCGCCTCAGCCCTTACCTGTTTAAAAGATTCCAGACACCCGTACGATCAAGTGTCAGCCATGCTTGGTACAGGTTAGGAAAGAAAGCCCCCGAGAAGTTAATCCCAGTGTAGTTTTAGGTCTTCGGACCGCTGGGGATGAATTTATGCAGTTGAAATTGATGGTGAAATTTTTATTTTATTTTTTATTTTTTTGTATTTTTGAAAAAGTTCTAGATTTTAGTTCGAATGGTCGAGATTGATGCTAGTTTTTGTGGAAAGCTTTAAAATATTTTTGGTATTTTTGAAATGATCCGGGTTATCGAACCTTGATCAAGGCTGCTGCCGGTTTTTGGTTAAAAGCGAGAAAGGTCCCCCGAGAAATTAATCCCAGTGTAGTTTAAGGTCTTCGGACCCAAAATTGTACAAAACAGGGAAATCTTATTTTTGCTCTTTTTTGGAAAATATCCGGTATCAGCGGATCTTGATTCGACGATCCAGACTGCTACCGGGTTTTTATTAAAAAGTCCCTCGGGATCTTGATCTCGACGTAGTTTAAGGTCTTCAGACCAAAAACATGTACAAGAGGGGGCAAACACATTTTGTTTTTCGAAATGATCCAGATCATCAGATCTTGGCCTGAAAGGCTGTGGGATCGATGCTGGTTTTTATTAAAAATCTCTCGGGATGTTGATCCCGACGTAGTTTAAGGTCTTCGGACCGAAAACTGTACATGACAGGGAAAACCTATTTTTTGTTCTTTTTTGGAAAATATCCGGTATCAGCGGATCTTGATTCGACGATCCAAACTGCTACCGGTTTTTATTAAAAAGTCCCTCGGGATCTTGATCCCGACGTAGTTTAAGGTCTTCGGACCAACAAATATGTACAAGAGGGGGCAAACACATTTTTGTTTTTCGAAATGATCCAGATCATCAGATCTTGGCCTGAAAGGCTGGGATCGATGATGGTTTTTATTAAAAATCTCTCAGGATGTTGATCCCGACGTATTTTAAGGTCTTCGGACCGAAAACTGTTACATGACAAGGAAAATCTATTTTTAGTTCTTTTTTGGAAAATATCTGGTATCAGCGGATCTTGATTCGACGATCCAGACTGCTACCGGTTTTTATTAAAAAGTCCCTCGGGATCTTGATCCCGACGTAGTTTAAGGTCTTCGGACCAACAAATATGTACAAGAGGGGACAAACACATTTTTGTTTTTCGAAATGATCCAGATTATCAGATCTTAGCCTGAACGGCTAGGATCGATGCTAGTTTTTATTAAAATCCCTCGGGATGTTGATCCCGATGTAGTTTAAGGTCTTCGGACCGAAAACTGTACATGACAGGGAAAACTTATTTTTTGTTCTTTTTTGGAAAATATCCGGTATCAGCGGATCTTGATTCGACGATCCAGACTGCTACTGGTTTTTATTAAAAAGTCCCTCGGGATCTTGATCCCGACGTAGTTTAAGGTCTTCGGACCAACAAATATGTACAAGAGGGGGCAAACACATTTTGTTTTTCGAAATGATCCAGATTATCAGATCTTAGCCTGAACGGCTAGGATCGATGCTGGTTTTTATTAAAATCCCTCGGGATGTTGATCCCGACGTAGTTTAAGGTCTTCGGACCCAATTTTTGTAAAAACAAAGCAAACACATTTTTTTGTGATTTTTCGAAAAACGTTCCAGGCTGTTAAATCTCAATTTTGAACAGTCAAGATTAACACTGGTTTTTATTGAAAATCTCTCGGGATTTTGTTCCCGATGTAGTTTAAGGTCGTCGGACCCTAGTTTCATAGTTGGGCATACTTACCTTGCTTTGTTTAGCTTTTGATAGGGTCGATTGTGATTCGAATGGTCTAGATTGCTTGAGTGGGCCATGTGGGCCCTTTCCAAACTTCAGCTTGACTTTGGAGCACCTATCCTTAATGTTTTGTGAGGCTAAGAAGGCTTTCCATGGTGCAGATGATGACTTGAACGTCTCAGATCGCTTGACTTGGCTTTGTGGGCCCACGTGATGATTAGATCTTGGATTCTAATGATCAAACCTTTGATCTTGTTGTTTGATGGCTCATGTAGGTTCTTCAATGGTTTAGATCATGATGATCTAGTCTTTGAATGACTTGGATTGCTTGTGGCCCCCACTTGATCACCTTTCCCTCACTTTGACTTGATCAGCCATGTTCTGGTCGCATTGCTTCGTGATTGGACCGGTGGGGCACCTTTTATATGATCTTGATTATCCTCAATCGAAATCTGGAGTGGACCGGAGCCTTGGCGGCCCACGGGGTCCCATCTGCTGACGTGGACTGTCAGCCTCACCTACCAAGAACCCTGGAGCCAATCCCGTGGAGAGAGAGGGAGCGCGTCCGTACGGGCGGCCCAGAGCAAGCCGCCCAAGGCTCGCCTCTTGAGCGGCCTGGGCTGGCTCAGGTTCGGACATTCCCTGTTGTCTGTTGCTGCTGTCCCCACATTCTCTGTAACAGGCCTTTTGATTCCAGCCATGTTTCCTCTCTGTCTCATCCTTTCTTCTCTTTTTGTCTTCTTCTCACTTTGTCCTCTCTCAAACAATGGATGGTGGAGATTCAAGGGCTATAGGGACTGTTCATGATGGGTCCCACATTCCAGGAGGTGGTGCAGGCTTTAATGATGGTGGAATTTCTTTAATGGATAGTGGAGATGGGGCATTGAATGGGGGCATTGATGAGGGGCTAGAGATGGTAGTTGGTGGAGCTTTGAATGGCCCAATTAATGGCAGCCATGCTGAAATTCCTGATTTGAATGGGGCTTTGATTGTGGAGAAATGGATGGCATGGATGAGATGGGAGGATGGGACATAGGTGAGGCTATGCATCCCTTGAATGTGGGCCACATGGATGATGTGATTGATGGAGGTGATGGGACCATGATGGACATTGATGGGCTGATCTCATGTCTGGGTGGTATGGACGGTTCGGATGATACCTTTGACGGTTTGGATGCTCTTGATGAGGGCCGGGATGTGCGGCATACTTGCTTGGGTGGACTTGATGTGATCGTTGATGATGCCCCCCTCATGATGGGCGGTGTAGATGCCTCGATGATCCCTTTGATTGGACAGGATGATGACTGGATCCCTGATTTCCTGCTGGAGAGGGCCGCAGGTCTAGATTTGACCGTTGATTCTTCGATCGGGGTAGCCGGGATCCTTCTTGACGGTTCAGATGTATTTTTCGACGGTCAGATTGGTCAGGATGCCACGATGTGCGGTGTGATCTTTGCTGATAGTCCTTTTGATGGAGAGCATCGTCCTTCTCCTGATCGTCGATCCTTTACGCACTCTGTTCATGAGGTGGGGCGAGTCCTCCCATGCGGCTAAGGTCGTGACAAGCTTCAGATAGTGATGCGACTATATCAGACATAGTCGTTACTGGGGGACAGGTCAGGGGCCGTTGAGTCTGCAGAGGTTCCAGCTTCTCCTTCTCTTTCGCCCGTTGACCTTCCGATCCTTGATAAGTCATCGTTGATTTCTGGGCCTTTTGTTCTGGAGGGGGGTACCAGTGAGGACTTGTCAGCTGCTTCCTCGTCCTTCTTCTCGCTACGACTACGGCTGCTTGCTTGGCTTGACAGCTTGTCAGCCTATGAGATTCGGGACTTAGAGTCCTATGAACCTTGGCGGCCTGATCCATATGGCTAGAGTTGATATTGATTGGAGGATGCTCGGAGCTGCTTCGATTGATTGGGTCCCTTCGTTGAACTTGTTTGTGTTCAATGATATGGAGATGGGACCTTCTTTGGAGGAGCTTGCAACGCTTGACAGGCCTACCCTTGGATTATACTCAGTATTTCTCTTCTCGCCGAAGACGGTCACACCGCAGAACTGGTTCGGGATCCCCTATCTTGTTCGGCCTGCCATTGCCGACTAGGATGCTGTAGTGTTCTCCTTGGACTTGCTGTATGATCTTTTTTTCGGGTCCTCGGAGTGTGGCCGGTTCCACCTTTGCTCGGAATGCACTGATGTTCTGCTTGATAGCTGAGGTGCTGTTCTCGGGATGGCGCAGGTCTCAGACTCCTCTGCTTTTTGAGGTGATGAGCCGAGCTATCCGACGGCAGGGGATCATTTCTCTCATCTTGGCCGAGTTGTTTAATGGGCTGACTGACTGCGCCCTGGGCCGCACTCATGTCCTTCGCGGCTGTTGTGCCTTTCTTCAGGTATCTTTTCTGCACCTTTTTCTTCTTGCTTTGTTAGGAATTGCTTTGCTCTAGCTAAACTTCTTTTCCTTTTTGTGATCAGGTCTGGCTATGGGAGCATCTTTCTTTGACCGTTCCTGTACCCCTTCCTGGCATTCCTAGCTCTGACGTCACGCGTTATATCGTGGAGTTCCTTCCTCATACAGCTAGGATGAGCGAGCCCTTGTATCGCAGGATGTTCGCTGAACTTCGTGACTGGAATGTTCGCTGGAGTCATCTTGGCTTTCACTTCCTCCAGTGCTTTGTAATGCACACCGCCTTCCTCTGATGTTGGTAGGCTTTCAATCTTACTTTTCTTACCATCCCATTCGGTTCCTGCCTGCGCAGTTTGGGTACGAGCAAGATGTTCCTCTTTTCGCTTTCACAGGTATCGGACGTCGGGCACTTCCACCTAGATCCTCTGACTTTAGGACTCGGGTTGATTGTTCTTGGGCGAGCTACTTGACTGCTGATTTGTTGGGTTTTGAGCTGCGGACTTTTCCGATGGCGACCGCCCCATATCAGTACTGGGTTGCTGAGCAGTCTTTGTATCGACGTATCCCCTGCTGGCACGAGACTGCTGATGAGGATGAGCAGGATATCCTTGGAGATGCTGGCTCTTCATCTGGTTCATACGAACCCTTTGAGGAGCGCCCGTTTATCGATCCTGGCTTCCTTTTGGTTACTCATGGCCATTTGCTGTCTGAGATCTCTGCACTTCGGTATCATTGTGAGATGATGTCGAGGAGATTGGCTGCCGATCAGAGGTTATCTGACGAGGAGACAGCGATCCGTACTCTTGAGCGTGATGAGGCGCATTACCTGCGTATGGAGGTGAGCAGGTTGAGAGCGAGGCTATCTTTTTATGAGTCAGAGGACTTACCTGATGTGGCCGAGGAGGAGGGTAGAGATTGATTGTGTTGGCCACCTGCACCTTTTTGCATATATGATTGATGATGATGAAATTTTTTTTTTTTTGAAAAAGATGATATGATATGTGTAAAAGAAATATGATGCTTTTAATATAAAAAAAAGAAGACTGTTTGAAAATCTACTGTGCCATAAGTTGTCTTGTGAGTGTGTGTCTGGATTTTGTGTCGGGATATAGGAATCAGAACTGGGGCTCGGTCAATGCTTTGACCGATGTCTCGAGATTTGACTTGTGTGGTCCTTTGGTTCCCTAGAGGTGTAGGCAATGGACACTGTTGCTTCTTGAGATTGTCAGAATTTGTAGAGCTCTTTGTTCCTGACTGTACTTCTTCTTGTTCTTGCACTTTCACTGCTTGAACCGATCTGGATTGTCTAACTTCTTGTACCCTGCACTTTTAATTTTTTTTCTTTTTGAGCCATTTTTCCCTGCAGCGCTCTTTCGAGTTTTCACTACAACCGGCCTTTTCCCGTCATTTTTACCCGTGGCGCCCTTTCAGGTTTTCACCACGTCCCGGGTGTTTGATCTTGCCTGCCCCTTGGCAGCTATGCTGTTTTGACCCTCGGCGCCCTTCAGGTTTTCACCGAGTCCGCTGTATGCCCACTGTTTTTACTCGGAGCGCCCTTTCGGGTTTTCACTCCGCCCTCTTTGTTTAGGCACAAATTTTCTTTTCTCTTTTTTTTGTTTTTTTTCTTTTTTTTCTGGATCTTTGGATAACTGCGGGCGGCTAGAGGTCGGGAATCCGTCGTTGCCGGCCGATGGCAGTCTTTCAATCCTTATCCTGAGTTACGATGATAGAGCTGTTGGTCTTAGCTAAAGACCCTTCTGAGATGAATGGATGGATGACTGTGTTTCTTCTTGGACTGATTTTTTCTTGGGTGCCTTGTTTTGGCTTCCCTTTTTCTTTCTCTTTTCTTCTTTTTTTTCTTTTTCTTTTGTATTCTTTTTCTCTTTTTTTTTATCTTTTCTTTTTTAATCCCTTTTTTTGTATTTTTCTCTTTTGAATCCCCTTATTTGAAACACTTGTTGGTGGACGGAAATGATTCTCAAAGGTCTTAGCTTCGACCTCTTGACTTCAGCTCTATTAAAGTAACTCTTGATAAGATCAGAATAACTTACCCGTGAAAGATCTTCACTCTGTCGGCGTTGATTAGCTTAGGAAGATCCACCCCTCTCATGCTGGTGAGTCTGAGAGCGCCTCCGGGAAGTACTTCTCTGATGATCAGCGGCCCGTCCCACGAGGGTTTGAACTTTCCTCTGGGATCTGGAAGGTGCGACGGTAGAATCTTCTTCATGACCATGTCGCCTACCTTGAAACTTCTTTTTTGGACTCTCTTGTTGTAAGCTCGAGCGATCCTTTTCTGATAGCACTGTGAATGAGTTAGTGCACGCATGCGCTTTCATCTGCTAGCTGCAACTGATCGAATCTGGCCCGTTGCCATTCTCCTTCTTCAATTCCTCTTTCGAGTAACACTCGTAATGATGGTATTTCCACCTCGACTGGTAGGACTGCTTCCATTCCGTAGGTAAGCTCGAAAGGAGTAACGCCCGTAGCAGACCGTACTCGAAAGGAGTAACGCCCGTAGCAGACGTTCGATAGGCCCAAAGTGCATATGGGAGCATATCTGACCAATCTCGATAGGTCACGACCATCTTCTCAAGTATCCTGACGATTGTCTTGTTTGCGGCTTCTACCCCACCATTCATCTGGGGACGGTAGGGGCTTGATCGATGACGTTGGATCTTGAATTTACTGAGGAAGTCATCCATCTTCTGTTGACGAACAGGGTCCCATTATCTGTGATGATAACATTAGGGATTCCATACCGGCATATGATGTTGTTCTTCATGAATTTGATCACTTGAGATGCTGCAATCGTGGTGTAGGAGTCTGCCTCTACCCACTTGGTGAAGTAGTCGACTGCCACAAGTATGTACTCATGACCGTTTGATGCTTTGGGACTGATCTTGCCGATAATGTCGAGTCCCCACATGGAGAAGGGCCAGGGGGTGGTCAGGTTGTATAACTCTGATGATGGGGCATGGATTTGATTCGCATGCTCCTGACACTTGAAGCATTTTCTGATGTGCTGGCAACAATCTGTCTCCATGGTGAGCCAATAGTAGCCGAGTCGTAGAATCGTTTTTGCCATCATGTGCCCATTCATGTGTGGGCCACAGATTCCTTCGTGTATTTCTTTCATGATCTTTGCAGCTTCTGTTTCAATCGACGCATCGAAGGAGGATGTGATTATAGAATCGCTTGTAAAGAACTTCGCCACTGATGGTGAACTGGCCGGCCAACACTGAATGGTTCGGCGATCTGTTGCTGTTGCTGACTCTGGATACTCCTGGGTTTCGAGATATTGCTTGATGTCGGCAGACCAGGGTTTGTCAGGGACAGCTTCGGCTTCTTCTATTTGCAGGCAAAAAGCAGGTTCTTCTTGAATTTCGACTGTGTGCTCCCATTCTGAAGCTCCTTTGGGATCTCGAGCATTGATGAGAGTGTGGCGAGAGCATCAACGAACTGGTTCTTGGCTTTAGGCATGTATGAGAAGGTGACTTCTTTGAACTCCTCGATCAGATTGTCAAGATACACATGATATGGTATCAACTTCTTGTCCTTAGTTTTCCATTCGCCCTTGGTCTGGTTGATGATAAGCTATGAGTCTCCAAATACTCGTAGCTTCTTGATGCCCAAGATTATGGCTTCCCTTAAGCCAGCGATGCATGCTTCGTACTCTGCCATGTTGTTGGTGAACTCGAATGCTATGCGCCTCGAGATAGGAATAGGGACATCATCTGGAGAGTAGAGGATCGCTCCAATACCACTCCTTTTAGAATTTGCTGCGCCGTCGAAGAATAACGTCCACTCATCTCTTTTCTTTTCTTCTTCTTCAATGAGCAAGAAATCTTCATCAGGGAAGAATGTCTTGAGTGGTTGATAATCTAGGAGTGAGTGAGCGGCAAGATGATCGGCGAGGGCCTGTCCCTTGATTGCCTTCTGAGTGACATAGGTGATGTTAAACTCAGACAGGAGTAGCTGCCATTTAGCTATCCTTCCAGTGAGTGCCGGTTTCATGTGAGCGAGGAGGAGAATAGGGAATGCAATCATGTATTGACAGAGTCGCTGAGTTGCCCAGACTAGGGCGAGGCAAGTCTTCTCGATCGGGGAATACCTGGTCTCGTAGTCGGTGAACTTTCGGCTCAAATAGTATATTGCTTGTTCCTTCTTCCCGGTCTCGTCGTGTTGGCTGAGGACACAGCCAATGGCTTCTGCTGCTACTGAGATGTATAACAATAGTGGTCGTCCCGGAGTGGGCGGCACTAGAACTGGAGGATTCATGAGATACTTCTTGATGCGGTCGAAAGCGACTTGGCAATCATCATTCCATTCTTTTGGAACGTTCTTCCGAAGGAGCTTGAATATGGGCTCACAGATAGGTGTGAGCTGTGCGATGAAGCGACTGATGTATTGAATTCTGCCGAGGAAGCCACGAATTTCCTTCTCTGTTCTAGGAGGGGGCATCTCGATGATTGCTCTGGTTTTGGTCTCGTCGACCCTGATGCCATCTTCACTCACCATAAAGCCGAGGAGCTTGCCTCCCATTGCGCCAAAGACACATTTCTGAGGGTTGAGGCGAAGCTTGTACTTTTCTAATCTGTTGAATAACTTCTTCAGATCTTCAAAGTGTCCTTCAATTGTGCGAGATTTGACGATCATGTCGTCCACATATACTTCAAGCTCTTTGTTCAGCATGTTATGGAATAATGCTGTCATTGCTCACTGATATGTTGCTCCTGCGTTCTTCAGACCGAACGGCATCACCCTGTAACAGAAGGTTTCCCCAGGGAGTGATAAATGATGTCTTCTCGCGATCTTCGACGGCCATCTTGATCTGATTGTAACCTGAGAACCCGTCCATGAATGAGAAGATCTTGTATCCAGCAGTGTTGTCGACCAGAGTGTCGATATGTGGCAAAGGGAAGTCATCTTTAGGACTGGCTTTGTTGAGATCTCGGAAGTCGATGCACATTCGAACCTTGCCATCCTTCTTCGGTACTGGTACGATGTTGGCGAGCCATTCAGGGTAGTTGGAGACTACCAAGAATCCCGCATTGTATTGCTTGATGACTTCATCTCGGACTTTCAGAGCCCATTCTGGCTTCATTCTTCGAAGTTTCTGCTTTACCTGGCTTCATATCTGCCTTGGTTGGCAGATGGTGTACAACGAGCTCTTCATCAAGCCCCGGCATGTCTTCATATGAGAACGCGAAGTTGGACAATCTTGGAGCTAGGAACTCTATCATTTTCTGTTCATCTCAGGTGGCAACGATTTTCCAATGCGTACTTCCCTAGGGATCTCAGGTGTGCCCAAGTTTACTATCTCGAATCATCGGCTACAACATTGGCTTTAGATTCGAACTTTTTGAGGAGATCCTCAAGTTCGGGAGCTGGATCATCATCTTCCTCATCCGAGCTTCGTCCAGACCCATGAGCTCGAAGTCTAATTCGATGTCGAAATCATATGATTCGACTTCAAACTCATGTGACTCTTTAGACGAACTTGGCACACTATGGAATGCAGGAAATTGGTTTTTGAGATTTTTCTGAAAGGGAAATGCTAGATGTTTCTGGCTTTTGAAAATTTTTGATTTTTTTGGATTTTTGAAATTCATGGGACTTTGAACAGTGGGCATTGCAGACCATGATTAAGCCCAACTTGTTCCAAAGTTCCGGTCGCTGCTTAAACAGGCGTTTTTTTTTTTGGAAGCCAGAGCCCTCAGATGGCTCTTTGGCTGATTCAAAAGTTAGGGGAATGGATGACCATTCAGGACCCCACACTTCCTCCCCTGAAGAGGTGGGGGTTGATGATTCGGGTGAAGAATCACAGTCTGACCCAATGACCATGATTTCTCGCTGGTCGGGTTCGAGATCTGAGTCGTACTCAGTCCCTCCCGGATCACTTACTTCGCATTGCAATTCGTCTGGTTCCACGGCTAGATGTGAGTTTGGAATCTGGACATCAGACCAATCTAGGGCTGGCCACTTCCCTTTCTTGGTCCAATGGATAGGCTGCTTCTGCCCCTGGCTGATGATTGATGATGTTGATTCTGCAGAGATGGGCTAAGTCGTGCCCCTTGCTGATTGACGCTGAGATGGGCAAGTTGTACCCTGACTGGCTGGAATTGAATCGGGCAGGTTGTGCCCCTGATTGATTGATGCTGAGATGGGCAAGTTGTGCCCCTGGTTGGGAGCAGGTGTCAGAGTAACTTGATCCTGAAGCTGTTGTATTTGACTTCCTTCTTCATCTCCTTCTTCTTCTGGAGGCTTGGATGGTTCGAGAATTTGATCCCATCGAATGGGGGGCCATGTGGCCCAAGTTAGGCTCATCGGGAGGCCTTTGTGTAGGCAGTCGGTTGATTCCCTCCTGGATCTTTGCAAGGTTCTCCTGGCTTGACGAATTGGATGGGTGAGCACCGAAATTTCTTCTTTCTTTTGTCCATGAAGATTGCCTGTATCCGAGTCCCCATTTGCGTTGGTTATATATCAGCGGTACCTTTCTAGACTTGAAATGATTCTTCATTCGGTATTGAGACTCAGACGTTCTGCCGGTGAAAAGACACGGTCCACCCTTATCGGTTCTGGATTGGCGATAGAGTTCACAGTCTCGAATTCGAAACTATGAAACGAGATGTCTTCTTCAGAGTGCTGAATCTCGATGACCGGGATGTCTGGTTCAGTGGCAGCAGCATTGGAAGGATGATGAGTTCCTTCTCTGCATGGATAGAGATCACTTGATTTCCACAGATGTATTTCAACACCCGTTGATGCAGGGTTGATGGCACAACCCCCACCTTGTGCAGCCAAGGTCGTCCGAGCAACATGTTGAAAGAGGCTGATATATCCAGAATTTGGAATGTGATGGTAGAGATTTCTGGACCTATCTGTACCTCTATGTCGACCTCCCCTTCCACTGATCGGCGAGTGTTGTCAAATGCTCTGACGCATATGGTGCTGGGTCGAAATGAAGAAGGAATGATTCCTAGACGTTCCGCGGTCTTGAGTGGGCAGACGTTTAAGCTTGAGCCATTATCGATAAGGACCAGTGGGACGCAGAGGTCTTTATATCGTAAGGCTATGTTGAGGTATCGCCCATGATCTCGTCCTTCTGGTGGCAACTCATTATCTGTGAAGGTGATGGCGCGCGGAGCCAGGAGTTGTCCAATCATCAATGCTATCATTTCTGGTGCCGTATCAGAGGAGACGTGAGCATCGTTCAAGGTCTTGGCAAACATTTCTCGGTGTATGCGAGATGTACAAAGTAACTCCCATACTGAGATTTGTGCAGGGATTGACTTGAGCTGAGTCACCACATCGTATGCGGCTTCATTTTTGTTACCGAGGCCTGAAAAAGCGCCTTTGGGATCTCCTTCGTTCTGATTATCTCTTCGGATGCAAACGCCCATTGGGATTTATGTTCCCTACTTCCGTGCATTCTGGATAGTGCCATGTGACCTCTTTATAACTTTCCTCTCCTTTGCCTTCTAGAATCACCGGTTCTTGCGACGGTGCTGGTGTGGGTACCAGATCTTCCTCGTATGGAGCTTTTGCCTTGAGGACTACATTGTTGCCTGTGCTAAAGGGGTAATATCGAGGATTATCTTCATAGACCACATAAGGTCGTGGTCCTGGCTTGACTGTTCCTGGGGCAGGAGGCTCCCATGGAATGAATACTGGTCCTCTTGATATGGCAGGAGGTTTCTCTGTTCGTCCCAACTGTCGTAGTGTGATTGACACGCCTCTAGGATTTGCCCCTTGCATATGACCGGCTCAACTGGAGGAGCTCCTTCCAAGACAATGGGCTCTTGCTGCTGATGAGTATAATCCTTCCCTCGTGGATTGGATTGTTCTTGAATTGAGGTTGCCCCTTGCAAGATGACAGGTTCGTATGTGGGCTCGATGTATGATTGTGCTCCTTCCAGGACGACTGGTTCCCAGCATGAATGGTTGTAAGGTGCCCCTTGAATAACTGGCATATCATATGGAAGTGCTCCTTCGAGTACTACTCTACTGGCTCGGAGACCGAAGGAAGAAAGGGACTTGCCCCTTGCAAGATTGGAGGAGGATTTGTCGGCCCGTAAGTGTAAGCATGAATGGACTGGATAGGGGAGAAGAAGCGATCGAGATAGTCCCCTTCTTCTATACTATTGACTGCAGGGCCACGAGACGAACTGGGTCCGTTGGATGCTGAGGCAGAGGATTCTGAAGGATGTTGGTGGAAGCTGCTGGAGAAGTTCTAGGGACCGAGATGACGATCTTGCGGTCATCAATCAGGTCTTGTATGGCATTCTTCAAAGTATAGCATCGATCAGTGGTGTGGCCACGCCCTTGATGATAGGGCACAATACTCATTTTCTCGGTAGTTCGGTGGCAGAGCATGAGGCGGAGGCCGAGGTGCCATTAGAGTAAGTAACCTGCTTCTGCACCAGCGTAGCCATGACTTGACTGAGTGGTTGAGAGAGGGGAGTAAATTTCTTGAACTCCCTGTAGTTTTGCCTATTTTGATATGAGTATTGACCGTTTCCTCTCTGAACTGCTGCTGTTGTCGAGGTGGTTTTGGCTGAGGATTCGGTTGTGGCTGATACCACTGAGGCTGATGCTGATGCTGAACTTGATTCTGCTGATACTGTTGACGTCCCTGTGGGGGAGCATGTTGATTTCCTTGAGCAGTGGTGTTGATGTTGTTTACCTTGTTGGGCGGGAGGAGAACCACTTGCGGTTTCCATTCCCGTGCCTGATAGGTCTTCCTTCCACATCTGTTCCTTTTGATTGGAGTGGCTTGATGAGGCCATGGGGAGATTGTCCCGGCACGGATTCCTGCTTCAACTTGCTCTCCAGCACAGATCAATTGTGAGAAATTCGCATATGGATGCGAGATGAGATACCCGGATATGCCGGGATATGTTGAATGAACAATCATGGAGATTTGTTTTTCGTCGTCGATAGGTGTTTGCATTCTGGCTGCCATAGCCTCGCCAACGTCCCACCATAAGCTGATAGTGTCTCATCACTCTTTTTGCCTGAGAGCTGCGAGGTCAGCTCTTTTGGGGTGCCATGTTGAGGTTGTACGCGAATCTGTCGACGAAAGCCTGGGAAAGCTGTTCCCATGTCCTGATGCGGTGGCAGTCCAATGAAGTGTACCAATCTAGGGCATCGCCCTTCAGAGATTTTGAAACAAGCGAATGAGGGCCCCTTCATTTCCTGAGATTGCACTCAGCTCTCCACAGAAGGCCTTGAGATGTGCTGTGGGACAACCGCTGCCGTCGTATCTTTTGAATTTTAGAACCTCAAAGTTTTGAGATACTTGAGCATCTGGGAAGGGGACACAAGTCTCTGAACTTGGTTAAAGGTAGATCAATTCCTTGTTGTCGCTGAAGCTGATTTTGCAAGATCTGGAACTGCTCCCGCAACTCGTCCAGTCCTGAGTGATCTTTCGAGCGACTGGTGCCTCTTGGAGTAAGGCACGTTCTTCTTCGGCATAGTGGTCGATGTCTTCGACCCTATGTGCTTGCTGAAAAGCACCGCAGGTTGCTGAAACTGATTTGATGACTGAACTGGATTCTGATGAACTTGTGCTTGAGAGGATTGTAATTGAATTGGAGACTGTACTGAAGGTTGAACTGGAACTTGCTGGAATAAATGGAGATTGCTGAATTGAAGATGCTGAAATTAACTGGATTTCGCTGAATTGAAGATTGCTGGAAATTAACTAGAATCCCATCGGCGGGGATGTGCTGGAATTGAAAAGTGCTCCTGTTTGCAGGAGGCTGAGATGCTGGGAAGTGACACCCCTTGTTGGGTATTCGCCACTGTCCGCTGATTGATGTGGGCTTGACACTGGACCCCCATTGTGGGCATTCGCCAGTGCTGTCCCTGTTGCTGGAAATTGAATTGAAATCCCATCGGCGGGGATGTGGCTGAAATTGAAAAAGTGTCCCATCGGCGGGGACATGCTGAGATCTAACTGAGACTGTTGTTTGTAAGATTGACTGGAAGCTGACCGGAAGTCCCTGCGACGGGAGTGCTCTGAGATGGCCCTGTCGTCGCGGGAAGGTATTGAGGAGGATGCCCCATAGCGAAGGGCTGAGATAGCTGCTGTCGGTAGTCTTGGGCAGACTCCGATGGTTGTGCTTGATTTGAACTGGAGGCCGGAAGGATCCGGCATGGCTGCTGAGACTGCTGAACTGAGCCAACCTGATTGTTGGCTGCTTGCGGTGACTTGTGCTTGCATGAATTGCAAGAGCATTTCTTGCATTGCTCTCATTCCTTGTGCCAATTCTTGTATGATTGGCGTATTATCAATGGGCTGTTGCGCTGGAGGTTGCGCTTCGGTCATCTCAAGAGCAGGAAGAGATGAGCTTCTTCTTCGTGATCGGACATGGCTTGCTGAGCCCAAGTGCGGATTATGCTACGGACGGGAAGTTGTCTCCGTGCACGTTGAGCCCGAGGAGGCGCAATGGTGAGGACTATACTCTATTCTTTTTGGGTTTTGGGATTTGCTTTTTTTTTTTGGATTTTGGGATTTTCTATTTTTTTGTTTGTTTTTGGGTAGAATGCTATGCAGATGAGATTGTATGAGGATTAGTGACTTTCAAGTACGGGAAGGATTCTGTTTTTCAAGTCGGATCACGACTAGTGGGACTAATTCATCCCCAGCAGAGTCGCCATTCTGTGGACCCTCGCCGTTTCCGCGCTCCCCACACGACGTTCTTCTCGTCCCTTCCCCTTTCAGGGAAAAGAAGGAGAGGAGGATGCGTGAGTGCAAAATCGCCGTTTGTGCCACTGGCTTGCCTCGTTCTCGAGGGCTTTGTTTGGTTGTCGTGTTAAGCTGATTGTGTTTAAATGAGTTTATATAAGACCAGAGTCGCCACTAGCCAGTTACTTTGAATCTACAGTCGGCTAAACCCTGTAAGAAACGTTAGAGAAGGGGATCCGAAGATTTCCTTCCTCTAAAATGACTCATTTGATCTGCGGCCAGAGATTCGAGGTAAGGGATCACGGTTACAGGGTGGGAAGAGGTTAAGCACCCCACACACTGCCCGTACCGAAGTACGTCTCTACTTCACAGAATCGAACTAATACTTGAAAGTCTGTTTTAATCCTCGTACATTCTCATAGATGACATGATGCATGAATGCAGGTCTGAACAGTAAGAGTTTCTGATGGGCAGGTTCCAACAACGGGCAAGCCCAGAGCATACGCTCGAACTGACAGGTGCTTAATATAAGACGTATGCAGTGGTGCTTGGATAATCAAGGTGCGTTATAGTGAAGCATAATGCAGGTCTGAACAGTAAGAGTTTCTGATGGGCAGGTTCCAACAACGGGCAAGCCCAGAGCATTCGCTCGAACTGACAGGTGCTTAATTAAGACATATGCAGTGTTTTTGAAGAATCAAAGTGCTTGCAGTGAAGCAGGGGGGTTGGAAGAAAAGTAAATGTTTGCACTTATGCTAGATGCAAATGAGATGATGCTGGAAAAAGAGTAGCTGGATGGACGGAGGTGTCGCAAGGGTTGGCTTCGAGTGGCTGGATCAAGACTTGTATGGCTTGGGAGACTTGGACCAATGGTCAGGCTGGGCTGGACCAGGGCTAGGCTCTCCTCACTCGGGCTCTCCTTGGTGAAAAGATGGGCTAAAGGGTGGAGGATGACTCGGATCGCACTCGGGTTGAAGAGAGGGAAGTGGATGTTGAAATGAGAAGGGGAGGGGGTATTTATAGCAGCGGGCAGTGGCAGGGCATGTAAATATTTTTGGGCGGCCTGCTATGGGCCGCCCGTACGGACTCTCCTCGATTTCCAGCAAGGTACTGTCGCTCCCTCGGGGCTGCTGTTTGGCTCGGTGGGTTGACTCAGTGAGTTGACTCAGCGGGTCGACTCGGTGATTTGACTCAGCGGGTTGACTCGGAGGGTTGACTCCGTGTTTTGACTCGATGAGTTGACTTAGCGGGTTAACTCAGTGGGTTGACCCAGTGGGTTGACTCAGTGAGTTTGACTTTTTTAGGATTTTTTTGACTGGCTTTTCTTATGGGGGGTTTTTCAGGCTAATGTTTAGGACTAGGTTGACTGGGTTCAGGCTTGAACTGGGCTATGGAATGGGGCTTACAAGGGTGAGTTTGGCTGAGTTTAGACTTGGGATTTGGGGGTATGGTCCTCCATTCATCCAGCTATCTCTACCAACAGTGTAGCCGAAGGTGGGGTGTCTACAGGGACTTTGTTGGACTGGAGCTGAGAAGGGACTACAAAGAAATCCCAGTCACAGGAGAATATTGAAATTGGTTGGAACTCCCATCAGGGAGAGGATGTTGGAATTGGCTCGGAGTTCTGGTTGTGAGATGTGACTGAACATGACTCTCATTTCCAGGAGGATACTGGAAGAAATACCCTGAGGTTGAGGGTTGTTCTGATTGAAGCCCCCTGTTAGGAGGGTATCGAAAGTCCTGAGCGACCCCTGGCGGTTTGGTTGGGATGAACTAGAGTTTGGAAGAGATGGTGGTTGGTTGTTGCGCTAGAACAACCTGAGTGTTGACTGTTGAAACATGGGCTTATGTGAATCGGAGAAGCATTTCCTGCATCGCCTTCATGCTTTGTTTGTAGCTCTTGGATGCCAGGGATTGACATAGATTCTATCGGGTTTAACTGTGGAGACGAAGCCTCAGGTATTTCGAGGGTAGGGAAGGAGAGAGCCATGTCGGTTTTGTATTGGACGTGGCAGGGTGATTTGGTTTGGAGGAGTAATGGTGGGGAAGTATGCTCTACTCTCTTTTTTTTTGGGTTTTGGGATTTTCTATTTTTTGTTTTTGGTAGAATGCTATGCAGATGAGATTGTATGAGGACTAATGACTTTCAAGTATAGGAGGGATTCCATTTTTCAGCTGGATCACGACTAGTGGGACTAGCTTATCCCCAGCGGAGTCGCCATTCTGTGGACCCTCGCCGTTCCGCGCTCCCGCACGACATTCTCGTCCCTTCCCCTTTCGGGAAAAGAAGAGAGGATGCGTAAGTGTGAATCGTCGTTTGTGCCACTGGCTTGCCTCGTTCTCGAGGGCTTTGTTTGGTAATCGTGTTTAAGATGGATGTGTTTAAATGAGTTTATATAAGACCAGAGTCGCCACTAGCCAGTTACTTCGAATCTACAGTCGGCTAGACCCTGTAGAAACGTTAGAGAAGGAATCCGAAGATTTCTTCCTCTAAAATGACTCCTTTTGATCTGCGGCCAGAGATTCGAGTAAGGGATCACGGTTACAGGGTGGGAAGAGGTTAAGCACCCCACACCTGCCCGTACCAAGTACGGTCTCTACTTCACAGAATCGAACTAATACTTGAAAGTCTGTTTTAATCCTCGTATATTCTCATAGATGACATGATGCATGAATGCAGGTCTGAACAGTAAGAGTTTCTGATGGGCAGGTTCCACTAACAGGCAAGCCCAGAGCATACGCTCGAACTGACAGGTGCTTAATATAAGACGTATGCAGTGTGTTTGAATAATCAAGGTGCTTACAGTGAAGCAGGGGGTTGGAAGAAAAGTAAATGTTGCACTTATGCTAGATGCAAATGAGATGATGCTGGAAAAAGAGTAGCTGGATGGACGGAGGTGTCGCAAGGGTTGGCTTCGAGTGGTTGGATCAAGACTTGGATGGCTTGGGAGACTTGGGCCAGTGGTCAAGCTGGGCTGGACCAGGGCTAGCTCTCCTCACTCGGGCTCTCCTTGGTGGAGAAGGGCTAAAAGGGTGGAGAAGGACTCAGACGGACGGGTTGCTGGACTGGACGAATTGGATGTTGAAATGAGAAGGGGAGGGGGGTATTTATAGCAGTGGGTAGTGGCAGAACCCGTAAATAAGTTTGGGCGGCCCTTTCTTGGGATTCAGCGGCGGTTTGGGTGGCCCCCTAAGGGCCGCCCGTACGGACTTTCTTGGGATTCAGGGCGGTTTGGGCGGCCCCCTGAGGGCCGCCCGTACGGACGTTCTCTCGGGATCGCTGTTTGACTCGGTGGTTAACTCGGTGAGTTGGCTCAGCGGGTCGACCGGTGATTTGACTCGGCGGGTTGACTCTGCGGGTTGACTCGGAGGGTTGACTTGACGGGTTGACTCAGCGGGTTGACTCAGTGAGTTTGACTTTTTTAGGATTTTTTGCCTGGCTTTTCTTTAGGGGGTTTTTCAGGCTGATGTTTAGGGGTGGGTTGACTAGGTTCAGGCTTGAGTCGGGCTATAGATTGGGCTTACAAGGGTGAGTTTGGCTGAGTTGGACTTAGGATTTGGGGTATGGTCCTCCATTCATCCAGCTATCTCTACCAACAGTGCCGAAGGTGGGGTGTTTACAGGATCTAACTCTTTTTCAACCTCATGACTAAAAGATGTGAAACAAAATGGAGGAACAGTGTGGATCTAATAATACATCATGATGGCCCCACAATAGTTTCCACATTTCAACTGTTCCCCTCGACTAGTTCTACGTGACTAGGCCTGCACACGGGTCGGGTTAGGGTCGGGTTGGGCCCAACCTGGACCGAAACCTAAATATATTTTAAAGGTCCAGGTTTCGGTCCGGGTCGTGACCGGGTTGAGCTGACCCAACCCTAACCCTACCCCTACTTGTAAAAGGGTCAACCCTAACCCTACCCTACCCTATATGTTAAACCGGGTCGAGTTGGGTTGGGTTAGGACTACGTTTCTAAGGTGTGGTCCACCTAAGATTTGAGTCACTTCAGTTTTGGTATTATATCCTAAAATGATCTTTCAAAATAGTTGGATGGTGTAGATTTAAGACACATAATCAGGGGCCACCTACCTTGGTGGATCTTGGATGCCACCTAATATGCTCTCTGTGAGTGTGAGATGAGCGCAGCTTGGGTGAGAGTCAGTGAGACCTGAAACCAGCCATGTGGGTGAGACCCTAACCATGAGGCTCACCTCGATGTATACATTGTAAATCCATGCCGTCCATCTACATTTCCAGATTATTATAGGACAGTCCCAAAAAAGAAGCATAAAAGCTTTAGGTAGACCACACCACAAAATCAGTGGTCATTGAACTCCCACTATTAAAAGATTCTAGAGTCCACCCTAATGTTTATGACCATTCAACCTATTGATAATGCTAAATAGATATTTCTAAAAGCAATAAACTAGTATAAACGGGCGGTTCGGGTCGGGTGGAACGGGTCGGGTATACACGGGTCGGGTCAGGCGGGTTTGGCATGTACCCTAAACCGTACCTAAATTAAACACGGTCCTGCATCTACTCGGGACCGGACCGTTTTCTCATCGGGTCGGGATGGATCGGGTTACTATCGGGTCGGGTCGGGTGGGTTAACAGGGCAGATGTGCAGCCCTATACGTGACATTGTTGAAAGCGTGAGGACGGACATTGTTGATGTCATCTTTGTGTGTTCCAATGATGATTTATTTCCGAGAATCTACACCGTTCATATATTTTTTTAAATCTTTCTAAGGTATAAGCCTAAGAAAAAAAAAATAGATCCAAAGCTCAGTGGAACACACCATAGGAGATTAGAGTTGATGCTACCGTTGAAACTTCTTAGGGTCACAGACAGCTCTGATCAAGCATATATTTTGTTGTACTTTATCTAGGTATGGGTGGCTTTATGAACATGTTAGATGTCAGATAAGCCTCACGCTTGGCCCTACGAAGGTTTCAACTATAGTTTGTGTAAGGTTTCAACTTTATTCGGTGTGGTCCGCTTGAGCTTGGATGTACCTCTCTTTTTTTGAATCATGTTCTCAACCTATTTGGAAAATTGATGGATGGTATAGATGTAATACAAAGGTTATGGTGAGGTCCGGTGAAGGCTCATACGTTAAAAGTTGTGACATGTCACGCAAGGAAAGTGGGAAATTTGGGGTATTTTGTGAGTTGAGCTTCCATGTCTAACGCATGGTCCTTAATTACACGAGTGAAGAGAGCGTACATTCCCTTCTCAACGTATGCTCGTGTGATGTGGCAGGAGACATTAAGTGGTGCACGGGTCTCTCTCAAATCTGTGGAAATTTTTTTTTTGAATTTCTGTAAGGTCAAATCAAATAATTGATGACACGTTTGTGGCCCATCCTTTTAGCAGCTCAATTTAAGATACAAGCCTGAAACCGAACCATAGAGGGCCACAAGAAGCCTGGCCACAGAAGTTTCCGGCAAGCAGATATTTATGTTTTTGCGTGGGGGGGCCAGCCAATGCAAGCACCGACGGATGATTATAGACGTGTGGGCCCGTGATGATTATACGGGGCGCGGATTGCCTGCGAAAGCCTTACCCAGGCATCTCCCTGCGCAAGGAATCTGGGTGGGGCCACCATGAGGTTTATGAGAAATCTATGCCGTCCAACTGTTTTGTGAGATCATTTTAGGCATTGCCACCAAAAATGAACGGGATCCAAAACTCAAGTGGGCTGCACTAAAGCAAAAGGTCTGTGGTGAAGTTCTTACCGTTAAAACCTCTATGGGTCCACAGTGATGTTTATATGCCATCCATACCGTTCATAATGTCATTCCTCTGAGATGAACTGAAAACACAAATATTATCCTGATCGAAACTTCTGTGACCCCACGAATATTTCAACTGTGGAAGTTCAATCGTCATGTTTTCGGCCCACTTAAGTCTTGGATCCCGTTCAATTTTGGTCACAACGCCTAAAATGATCTCGCAAAACGGTTGGACGGCGTAGATTTCTCATAAACCTCACGGTGGACCCACCTAGATTCCTTGTGCAGGAGATGCCTGCGAAAGGCTTTCGCAGGCAATCCGCGCCCGGGTTGTTTCTTGGCAGATGGCATCTACGCATGGGTTTGGTTGACCATGGGTTCCTTAATTGCACGTATAATCCCGACCGTCAAAACCTTCGTAAGGCCCACCTTAGATAGTTAATTGCCATCTAACCTGTTTATAAGGTCACATAGACTTGGTTGAAGGGATAACATAAATATCATCGTGATCCGAGACATTCAATCTGTATCATTTTAGGCTGATGGCTTAAAATGATTTGCTAAAGGATGAACGGCCGGAATAAAACATGTACAGTGGGCTTCACAGAGACCATGACACGACCGTCCCTCTAAACTAGGTCCTGGTGGGGGTAGTTCCAATTCCCGTCAAGTTATACGTGTGGCAACTTGATGAGTGGATTAGGAGTGACACCTGTGTGAGATCCGACCACATCTTCAGGTGATCCTTACCGTACAGATGCCATGTATCTTAAAACAAGCAATTGTATCAGGTGCGCCACGCAGACAGAGGGATTTGATCCATTTACTGATTTCACTAAACCGTACCGGTGTTTATAGGCGTATGGCTCAGCTGATCGGCGCGGATTGACTGCGAAAGCCGTCGCAGGCATCTCCTGCGCAAGGATCTGTCTGGGCCCACCGTGAGTTTTGTGAGAAATCTACAAACACCGTCCAGCTGTTTTGTGAGATCATTTTAGGCATTGCGACCAATTTTGAACAGGATCCAAGACTTAAGTAGGCCAAACATGATGATTAAACTATCACAGTTTGAAATATTCGTGGGATCACAGAAGTTTCGAATC